>CM044003.1:101672511-101965011 GCA_024085815.1 Flaveria linearis
CTGTGGTTTCAACATAGGAGCAGCTAAGTGGTTGACTCTTCCACTAGTTGCTGAACCATCATCACCAACTGTGTCTGGTTTTGTGACAAAGCCTTCAGCTCTTCAGACACATTGGAGTTTACTGATGATGAGTTCCTATGTTGTACCATCTTTTTCTGAGCAACCTCAGCTGTTGTCTGAGAAATCCCTACCTTAGATTTAGCTTTGGACTTAGGGATTTCAGACTTGGATGTTGCCAGTACAAACTTGGTTTCAAACTCACTCTTCATTTTATTGATGCTCTCAGAAATTTTCTCCTTCTGCTTGAGTTTGGAACCCCTTTTGTACCAGCAATCATCAGTAAGATGATTGAACAAGCCACATATCTCACATGGCTTTTTCTTCATCTTATGCTGATCATCAGCTGAAGAGGATTTAACTGCTGAAGACTTGTTCTTCAGCTGTTTGTCATCAGTACTAGCAGTTTTCTTCCTAGTGCCTGCTTTCCTGGTATCCTCTTTAGCTGTCTTCAAACCTTTCCTACTGTTAGTTTTCTTCTCTTTAGTGCTAACAGTATTTGAGGTTTGAACTTCAGATGTTGTCACTTGCTCTCCAGTACCTTCAGTACTTCTAGTGACAACTTCTGAGTTGATCAGCTTTTTGGTCATGTGATAGTCTATCTCTGATGATGCTGATTCAGAGGATAGTAAGTCACATGATGAGAAGGATTGGTTATTGCTCTCCCCATCAGATTCAACTTCTGCTCTTGAAATGAAATCTGTGGGAGGAGCAGTGTGATTATAACCAATCCCAAACTTCACATTGGAAGCTGTTTGCTTGCTGAGAAGCATTTCAAAACCCTTGCAAGATTGCACCCATCGATCACACTCACTTGGGTGGTTGCAAGAGTTTCCTTGAGGTCCTTGTACTTCTCTAGAAGTACATCTTCCCTAGCTTTACTATCTTTGATTTGGCAGTTTAGCTTGTAAATCTCATCATTTTTATCTTTTAGGACAACCTCAAAATCAGCTTTTCTTTTGGAAATAGTGTGCTCAAGCTCAAGATTTTTATCTATTAAAGCTACATTTGCTTCTCTAATAGAAGCAATGCTGCTATGCATGACTCTGAACAAAGCTTGGCTTTTGCCTCAGTGGATACCTGAGATGAGGCATTGGATGATGACCCTTCAGCAGAATCAAGGGCCATCAGAGCAAGATTTCCAAAAGTTGATCACCACCATGTTGACCAGCACCTTGGAGTAGTGGTTCCTGACCAGATAGCTCTTCTGGTAGACTACTCCAGTCAACAGCAGTTGGGGTGAAAAAGCTTTGTTGTTGAGGTTGTGTGTGGTGATGAGATTGGGAAATGAGGCTCTGGAAGAGCATGAGGTGGTTGAGCCGGGGTACTTGAGTTTGACTGGGCTGAGGCATGTAGTAACAGGGGTAAGAATAAGGCATATGACCCTGTGGCACAAAATAAGCAGGTGGTGCTTGTGCTTGAGATGGATGGGGAGAACTGTAGGAAGGTTGCCCTTTGTGCTGTGAGCTATTGCTGGGAAAAGTCACAAAGGGTGCAGATGAGTTAGATCCAGATGATCTACACTCTCTTGCAAAGTGTCCAAGCCTTTGGCACTTGTGACACCTCAACTTGCTCTTGTCAAAACCAACTTTGGTTTTGCCAGAGAGTCCTGGGAATTTCCTACCAGTTTTTTTGTAGAACTTCTGAGCGGATATTTATCATTGCCATTTGGTTCAAAATATCCATCTCTTCCAGATCATCATCTGGAATGCCCTTCAAATCCTCCATCAGAAAACACAAGTTGTCACCACCTCCTCCTGAACTACTGACACCAACAAAAGCTTGTTCTGAGTTTGTAGAGAAATCAATATGCTCATCATAAGAACTTTCTGATGAAGCATATTCTGACTCATGACTTATCAAGGCAGTATTACCTTGGACAAAGTCATCAGCAAGTTTGCCAGAAGATGACAACTTCCTCTTTTGCTCTACCTCTCTCTTAAAAGAAGTAGTTTCCCATGAAGTTGGGTGAGAGATAGAGTGTCAAGGTCAGCACTAGAGCGTAGGACAATGGTATATGTGTCCCATCTCTCAGGCAATGACCTGAGGAACCTGTTGTTCATCTGGCTTTTGGAGTACTCTTGTTTAACCATCTTCAGCTCAGAGATTAAACAAGAGAACCGCTCAAACTGCTGGGTCAGAGTCTCACCCTTTCTATATGAGAAAGTCTCATATTGTTGGGCAAGAATTTCCCTATTGTTTGCTAAGACCGAATCAGTTCCTCCAAATTGTTCCTTTAGAGCACCCATAGGTCATGAGCAGACTCATGATGCAAGAGCCCTGAATATATCTCGTTTGGAATGGCCATGGCTAAAATTCCATGGGCTCTAGCATCAATTTCAAACAGCTTTAGATCTTCGTCCGAATACTGTTCAGGTTTCTTTGCACCTGTTCATTAGATTCCGGGACGTTCACCATAGGCTTGTATGGCCCATGCACCACTGACTTCCAACAACCAGCACTGTTGACAGCCAAGTGGTGCAGCATACGTCTTTGCCATATGTTATACTCGTTCCTAACCAGCATCGGAGGCTTGGTTGCGGAACCAGTATTGTGAGGATCATTAGTTGGTGTTGTCATCTCAGGTTTTAGTCAAAAACAAGTTTAAACCAGACAAATGTGACTCAAACCACCGAAAGACCTCAAGGTTTTGGCCGGAAACAGCAGAAACTCACTCTCTATGACTAACTCTTGCAAATTGCTAATTCGATCAAACTGAGAGATCAAAAGAGCAGTTTCAAATGATCAATGGTAAGATCGATCAATGATTAACCTGCTCTGATACCATTTGACAGGATCTCAGCCTCTCTCGTTGATCAATTAGATTATGTTTGCAGCGGATTTAGCTCATTAATTAGCAATTAAGCAAGAACATAAAAGATATTTCAATTAAAGCATGAATATAGAGAGAAGGGTTTCTGCAAAACAATAAATATTCTATTGGTTCGCACGTTTCGGCAATTAAAACAGTATGGTTGCCCATCCTTTTATAGGCGGCAAAAGGATGGCGTGATGTCCTTTTTCTGACATCACGGAATATTCAAATTACAACTGACAAAACATAAAACTACTGAAGATGTCAACAACTGACATCTTCTTACAAAAGTTCCTAAGTACTGACAAAAGTAAACTACTGAACTATAACAGCTGAAGAACATTCTCTTCAGCTGTTGTACAACTACTGACACAAAATAAACTTCGGAAAGGAAAAAACCACCACAACAACTGAAGAGGACTTCTTCAGTTGTTGAGACAAACTCTGTCTTCAGTACTTGGTCTTCAGACTTGGCTTCGGAAGATGAACTGGAAGATGTTACTTCGGAAGATGTAACACTGATGACTTCAGTAGATATCATCAGTTGTTGTCTTCAGTCTTTTTATTCAGACTTTGCTTCGGAAGATAGAACAGCTTCGGAAGATGTAACAACTGATGATCTCAGTAGATCATCAGTTGTTGTCTTCGTCTTTGTCTTCAGACTTTTGGCTTCGGAAGATCTTCAGTTCTTTGGATCTTCAGCCTTTTGATATCTTCAGCTGATATTCTTCAGTTCTTTGATCTTCAGAATTTGTTCTTCAGACTTCATCATCTCAGCAGAGAGCTGGCACTAAGATGCTCTCGAGCCTGACATTCAAGCAAGAGAACACAATAGCTGATGAGAGTCCTCAGTTCCTCTCTGACCATCCGGCAAGAGAACACAATAGCTGATGAGAGTTCCCGCGCTGTTTTGTAGTGGCATGTGGGACTTAGAGGTTTTCCTGATCTTGGCTCATTGGTTCTTTTGGTCCAACAGCTAAGCACTTTCTCAGATGAATATATAGAATGTGGGATGAATTTCACTTAACTCATCTGACAGTTCAAGTCGATAGGCTACCTCTCCTACTCGTACGATGATCGGAAAGGTTTTATATATCTCGGGGCTTAGCTTACCTCGTTTCCTGAATCGGATAATCCCTTTCCAAGGTGAGACCTTTAACATGACTCGGTCTCCAACCTTGAACTCTATTGGTCTTCGCCTCTTATCAGCATACGACTTTGTCTATCTTTCGCCGCCTTCATGAAGGCTTTGATCTTTTCCAACTTCTCAGTCGTAGCTTCGATCACCTCAACACCTCCCAGCTCTTTCTGCCGAATGTCTCCCGAACATACGGGCGTCCTACATCTCCTACCGTATAGCATCTCGTAGGGTGGCATGCCAATACTGGCATGATAACTGTTGTGGTACGAGACTTCTGCTAACGGTAAGTGATCATCCCAACTTCCTCCAAAATCGATCACGCATGCTCGAAGCATATCCTCGAGCGTCTGTATCGTCCTCTCAACTGACCGTCCGTCTGAGGGTGATAGGCTGTACTAATGTGTATCCTCGTTCCCATTGCATCATGGAATCTTGTCCAAAACTTCAACGTAAACCGGTGTCCACGATCCGACACGATAGACATCGGCACGCCATGACGAGCTACGATTTCCTCGATGAACAGATCCGCCAATCTTTCGATGAATACCTCTCGCGGATCGGTAGGAAGTGGGCACTCTTTGTTAGTCGGTCGACAATCACCCAAATAGTATCACATCCCCTCGACGTGCGAGGCAGCTTAGTAATGAAGTCCATGGTGATGTGTTCCCACTTCTATTCGGTATGTCCAACGGTTGGATTTTCCCGTATGGTTTCTGATGTTCCGCCTTCACTTGTAGACAAGTAAGGCACTTACTCACGTACTCCACTACGTCGCGTTTCATACCCGGCCACCATTAATCTTTCTCATATCGTGATACATCTTGGTAGCACTGGGATGAATAGAGTATCGTGTCTTATGGGCCTCGTCCATAATCTTTCCACGTAGATCCCCGTATCGAGGAATCCACATTCGCCCGAATCGGGTCTTAACACCAAAGTGTTCTTACCCAATTCCGTAACTAGACCTCGCATCCTTTCGGAGTTAAGACGATCTTCTTTCAAAGCCTCATCTTGAAACTTCCTAACCTGTGTTATCACATCGGAGGTCATAATATGCTAATAAGCCTTCACCTGGATCGCTCGGCCTTTCCTTTTGGCTAAGGGCATCTGCCACCACGTTGGCCTTGCCCGGATGGTAGTGGATTTCGCAATCATAATCTTTTATGAGCTCCAACCATCGCCTCTGCCTCATGTTTAGATCTTTCTGCTCGAAGAAGTACTTCAAGCTTTTATGGTCTGTGAAGATGGTGCACTTCGTCCCGTATAGATAGTGCCGCCAAATTTTCAACGCAAAAACCACCGCGGCTAGTTCTAGATCGTGCGTGGATAGTTGACTTCGTGGGTTTTCAGTTGTCGAGATGCATAAGCTATTACCCTTTCACGTTGCATCAACACGCAACCTACCCAGAATAAGATGCATCCGAATAGACCACTAAGTCGTCGTTTTCCCTCGGGCAATGTCAAGACAGGAGCTTGTGTTAGTCTCGTCTTTAACTCCTCAAAGCATCCTCCTCCTGTTCTCGTCCCCACACGAACTTCACGTCCTTGCGAGTCAACTTGGTCAAAGGTGATGCTATCTTGGAGAAGTCTTGAATAAATCTCCTATAGTAGCCCGCCAATCCCAAGAAGCTACGAATTTCAGATAGCGTCTTTGGTGACTTCCATTGCATCACAGCCTCAACCTTTGCTGGTCCACCATGATTCTCTCCGCGTTTACCACGTGACCCAGTAATTGCACCTCGCGTAGCCAGAAAGCACTTGGAGAACTTAGCATACAGTTCTTCCTTCTCAAAGTCTCCACACCTCCCGAATTGACCGACATGCTCTTCTTCGCTCCTTGAATAAATCAGGATATTATCGATGAACACATCACTGATTTATCTAACATTGGCCGACACACTCGATTCATCAAATCCATAAAGCAGCCCGCGTTAGTTAAACCAAAGGACATAACGAGAAACTCATAGTGTCTATAACGCGTACAAAAAGCTGTTTTAGGAATATCCTGCTCCTTTACTTTCAATTGATGGTAGCCAGATCGAAGATCTATCCTCGAAAACCAACTGGCACCTTGGAGCTGATCAAACAAGTCGTCGATCCTCGGTAACGGATACCGATTCTTTATTGTCAACTTATTCAACTCACGGTAGTCGATACACATTCTCATGCTACCGTCCTTCTTCTTTACAAATAAGACCAGAGTACCCCAGGAGATACTCGGTCTGATGAAACCCTTATCGAGCAACTCTTACAATTGCTCCATTAACTCCCTCATTTCAGTCGGAGCCAGTCGATACGGGCCTTAGCGACAGGTTGGGCACCGGTATCAAGTCAATATGAAATTTGATTTCGCGATCCGGTGGCACACCTGATAGGTCCTCTGGAAACACAGCGGAAAGTCATACACAACCGCACATCGGATAATTGTGGTTTGACGTGTCCACATCCTTCACGTAGGCCAAATAAGCGCTACATCCACGTCTCATGCACTTTCCCGCCACCGCTATCGAAATCACTTTTGGAATCGTTGTAACTCGATCACCGTATATCGTCACCGTACTCCCGTCACGCGCCGTCAGTGTAATCATTTTCTTACGACACACTATATTCCTTCATAGGTTGCTAACCAATCTATCCCTAGTACTACATCAAATCCACCTAGGGGCTCACATGTAACTTAGCAGCAAACCTATTATCACACCCCGACCGACGGCGGAATCATCGGAGCGGACGAGGGAATGATTGATTGTTCATAACACATGATTGTCTAATAGTGGAAGTAATATTAAAATCAGATTACATGATAGCATGAATTAAAAGATACAAATACAACAATTAAAGTCGCAAATAGCAATTGTCTTTTATTTTGACTAAGTCCGGTCTTAAATGAGCATGTAGAAGTCCACTAACGTGCTTAACCTGAAATCATGTGAGAAATAAAGTCAGCTAACGAGTTAGCTGGTGAGTAATCACAATTTTGAATACCATATGATTGATTGATTGATTGAGAATAATCCAATTCACAAGGTAACATTAAGACTTATATTGCAATAGTAAAGCATATAGATAAACCGACACAATATACACCCCTTGACTTGACACTTGCATATAATAGACTTGCACACAAACACCATAGATTGACTAATTGCCTCTGGGCACAATCACCACTCGTAAGCCTGTGGGGTGGGTTATCCAAACCAGTAGATCTACCATTGATACCAGGATTGATTGATTGAATTAGGGTTTTACTGTCGTCCATTTTATCATATTATATTCACATAGTTGTAAGTAATAACATAACATGTCTTGAATTAAAGAATGAAATAACAATAGAATATCATGATTGAATATATTGTATCACATGATTTTCCCCAAATAAGAAATGATATAAAAAGGGATATGAATACTCACTTGATTGATGAGATTAGAATCTGGATGTGATAGATTAGACACCAATGATTTCCTTATGATTAACCTAAGGAACGTGCCTCGAATTAAAATATAGTGATTTGCGAATTGGAGAATGTATTAGGGTTTCCATTTGGTTTTGAATGGTAGTTTAAATTAAATAATTTATTTAGTTGAAATGTCTTGAAATAAATAAAATGAATTTGAATGTGATTATGTTTTGAATTTAATATGTAATATTATGCGTAACTTTTTGATTTATTATTAAAGTGTGGAAAAAAACAATAATTAATTTTATTAATTAATTATATAATTAATTAATTAAAATATTTATTATTTAATGACTAAAAGAAAAAAATGATTTTGGAAAGATTTAAATATACAACTTTTATAAATTAATTTTGTAACACTTGTAATTTTTATTTATTTAAACATTTAATAAAATAAATAAAATGTTAAAATAAATTTCAGAAATAATTAGGTGGTTTTAAAAATTTCTAATGTTTATAGAACTTTATATATTTTTTAGAAATTTTTTCATAATTTTTAAAGCTTAAAAAGGCTTTTAAAAAAATGTGTGAGGTGGCCCAGGGTCGAACCCGGGACCTCTTGAACTGAATGTGAGCATTGAACCGGTAAACCAAAGGCCTAAGCCGCGAAAGAAGTGGTTCCAATTGGTTTAAACATAGTTTTCAATCAACCCTAATTCCCGTATGAACCCTAGATCGAATCTCACCCAATTGAAGTCCAATCCGGTTTCGAAGTATCTGCAATCATGGGGCTTTTGTTCCCCATGAAAAATCGAGTGTGTGGGTGTGTGGAATTACCTCGTATATGATTGAATTAGTGTTGAACTTAACAAGAACAGACCCGCGACAAAGGTGCCAATCGAATGATGCTCAAACAGTGATTATAACCGAATTAAACTTGAGGGAAGCTTCATGTCACACCCCCCAACCCTGACGGCGAAAACGTCGAGGTGTGAGGGTTAAGATTGTCCACAGCCACATAACGCTATGTTAAAGTATAGAATGCCATTAATCAATTGTCTCAAACACCACATACTCAATGTCTCAAATAAATCAAATGAAACAAGAATCCAATTGTCTTTATTTATGCCTAGGTCCATGTTCTAGGTTTAGGCATTCCTTCAATCATCGCTAAGCTTGCACATTACCTGAAACATGTTGAAAAAAAAAGTCAACTAACTAGTTGGTGAATTCTCATGGTTTTAAATACAATAGTATACAAAATGTGGCAATTCTAGTCAATGGTCACAAGATAGCAGTATATAGAACATGCATAGTTACAATCAAGCCTCGACTGAATAATATGAATAAGCATGATTAGCTAAGTGTATTTGGTTCCCTAGTGCACAAGCATACGACTCCTAGGAGTCGGCAATACATCGACTTTAGCACCAAATAGGCTTGTCAGGCCCAAAGATCTAAGACTTCGCTAGGCTAGCAATAGTTAATGATTGCACACGTATGTCACATCTCATATAATACTTAACATATCCAAACAACCAAGACTATGTAAAGAATTGCACGTGTAATAAGTATCAAAGCGTGTATGTGTAAGTTTGTATACGCAACATGTTTCACCCCGAAGATGTGAATAATCGTAAAACGGGGCATAAGAACTCACATGTTTAATAAAGGAGACTTGTAGATGTAATAAGAATACCACGAATAAGATTTCCAACACAAACGTCACAACGCACCTAAACGAAATAAAGTAGCGCGTTATAATTTGTTTGATGATTAATTGTAGGTCTAATAATTATCCGTATTTATTACATGTAATAACGTGATCGGTTAAATGGAACGAATGGATTATACTTGGTATAATCAATTGTTAGCGCGTAAAAGAAATAATAATAAAACTTGATTAAATTGTACGTTGAACCGTTTTATAAGGATTGTATATAATAGTGATTTAGCTATTATAAGGAACTATATAAATATATATATATTTATAGGTATAAGTAAATAAACAATTTAATTGTTTGAATATACATATAAATATATATACTAAACAATTATAATATTGTGTATAATAATCAATATAAATGATTTAGCTATTAAAAGAACTATGTATAAATATATATATATATATATATATATATATATATAAGTAACTAAACAATTAAGTTGTTTGAACATATATATATAAATATATATACTAAACAATTATATAACATTGTATAATCATAATAAGTGATTTAATTACTAAAAGAACAATATATAAATATATATATATATAAGTATAAATAGCTAAACAATTAATTATTTAAAATATATATATACATATACAAGTATTATGTTTACTCATTTCTTTTGTATTTTTAAAACTCAAATAATGTATTTATAAATACAAAAGTATTTTATAAACAAAATTAATTTAGTCCCAAATTTATTAACAAAAGAAAAAATAATCTGCATTTATAAAATTAATTTTAGAAATTTTCAAATTTAAAAAGGTTTAATAATTAAAAAGAAATAAAGAAAAGAAGAAAAAAATCAGAAAATAAAAGAAAAAGGGGAAAAGGCTGCCCGGGGTCGAACCCGGGGCTCCCTTGTGGACAGGGGACACGGAGACCAGTGTACCAGGGCCAATGCCTTGGTTTCACTTTGGTTTTCTTGATTTTAAGCTCTGTTCCCTGGTTTCCCCCAAATCGAATGAACCCTAGGTTCAAAGGGATCAAAATCGGCCCTCGATTCGGTGTTAATCACCTCGATTCGAGTAGAAAACAGGTTTCAATTACCTGATTGATGGGGTGTAGATAGGGTTTCGAGTTCGAGTTCGATTCGGTTGTTCTTGAGATTGGGGTTTTGTGATCGAGAGGTTTTATTGTGCAATTGAGAGTTCGGGGAGTTTAGGAACTTCACAATGAACCGAAAGCCCATAATTTATAGGCTTGATTTCATGGATCCGAGCCTTCTCTCTCGATTTAAAAAACGCGTTCGAAGTTTACCAAATTAGGAGATTTGAAGCTGTTAATTTGCAATGGTGATTGAATAATTGATTGATTAAGCCGCGTTTTTAGTTTAGGTGTGACTGATTTGATTCGATTTGTGAAATTTGTCAAGATTGATTCGGATTTTGGTAATGTTAGTCTCGGTTTCGATTTGGAAGGTGAACGAGCGGGATTTTCAAACTGGATTGAGTATCGAGTTCGAAACATGGGGCGAGCGGGTTGGGGTTTAATTTGGGTCAAATCGGTTTGAAAATGTGGTTTTTGAGGCTTGCCGGAGCTCGGACGGAGCTCCGGCCGATTGTCACCGGAAAAGCGCGAGGTAAAAAGGGGGGGGGGGTTTGGGTTTTCAGATTTTACACAAATGGCCCCTGTGCTTTCAAGTTTTATTATTTTATATGTTTAATCTTTATTCAAAGTTTTTAAAATGACACATAGCCCCTCCCTGCATTTTAATTCTGTTATTATATTTATTATTATTATTATTATTATTATTATTGTTATTATTATTATTTTACTTTCATTATTATTATTATTATTACTATTATTATTATTATTATTATTATTATTATCTATTATATTATTATTGTAGTATTATATATATTAAAAAAATTACTAAGGATGTTATAAAATTGCATAAATAAAATAAGCAAAAATACAGGATGTACAGTCTCCCCAACTTAAAAGAATTTCGTCCCGAAATTAAGAATCAAAAGGGTTACAAGAATAAGGAAGGGTAAGTCTTCTTCATATGTTCTTCACACTCCCAAGTGAATTCCGCTCCTCGTTTGTTCTCCCATCGAACCTTTACAATTGGGGTCGTAGAGGTCCTAGTCTTCTTCATAATGCGATCCATGATTTCGACGGGTTTCTCAACGAAGTGTAGTGACTTGTCGATCTGAATGTCTTCCAATGGCACATGCAAATTATCGTCGGCGAGACACTTCCTCAGATTCGAGACGTGGAAGACAGGGTGAATTCCACTAAGGTCGGAGGGTAGTTCTAGTTTGTAGGCCACTTTCCCGATTCTTTTCAGAACCTTGAAAGGCCCTACAAACCTCGGAGCTAACTTGCCTTTCCTTCCAAAGCGAACCACACCCTTCCACGGTGAGACCTTGAGAAGGACCATCTCCCCAACTTGGAATTCCAGTGGCTTGCGACGTTTATCAGCGTAGCTTTTCTGTCGACTCCTTGCCACTTCCAGGTTCTTGCAGATGATAACGACTTTATCGGTCGTCTCTTGTATGAGCTCGGGACCGGTAATAAGATTCTCGCCAATGTCGGTCCAACAGATTGGTGAACGACACTTACGACCGTAAAGTTCTTCGAACGGTGCCATTAGGATGCTTGAGTGGTAACTGTTGTGTTGTAGGAGAATTCTGCGAGCGGCAGGTTGTATCCCAGTCGCCCCCAAATCAAGGACACAGAGACGTAACAGGTCTTCCAGGGTCTGGATCGTCCGCTCGGTTTGGCCATCGGTTTGGGGATGGTAAGCCGTGCTTAAATCCAATTGCGTACCCAGAAGTTCTTGCATAGTAGACCAGAAGTGAGAAGTGAATCGAGCGTCTCGGTCGGATATAATATGAAGAGGCACACCATGACGGCTTACGATCTCGTCGATGTAAATCCGGGCTAACCTTGATGTCTTATATGTGTCGCGTATGGGTATAAAATGTGCCGACTTGGTCAATCGGTCGACGATTACCCTTATGCTATCGTGCCCGCGAGATGTCCGAGGTAGCTTGGTATGAAATCCATGGATATATGTTCCCACTTCCACATGGGAATTTCGGGGTTGTTCGAGTAATCCACTTGGACGTTGATGCTCCGCTTTAACCTTCGTGCATGTAAGGCATTTAGCAACATAGGTTGCTATGTCTCGTTTCATCCCGGGCCACCAATATTGACTCCGTAAGTCCATGTACATCTTATCGGAGCCCTGGTGAATTATTAACGAGTCCGATGTGCTTCGTTCATGATAGAAGCCGAAGGTTATTGCGTTTGGGAATCCAGATTCGGTTTGCGAAATACATTAACCCATGGCTCTTGTTTCCAATTGGGCTGAGAGATTTGGCTCGAGCTCTTCCTTCATACTCCCTTCGGTTTGCACCGCTTGCTGTGCTTCTTGAATACTCGCCTCGATGTCACAATCGATCCTTAAGTTCTGCAATAACACCGTAGCATTGTTGACATCGTGTCGGACTTCAGTATCAAACTCTCCCAATGTATCGAACCATTGGCGTCGGTCGCGAATCTCTTGAACGGAAACCATCTTTTGATGCGTCTTTCGACTCAATGCATCGGCTACGACATTTGCCTTGCCGGGATGGTAGCGGATATCGCAATCGTAGTCGCTAATTAGTTCCACCCAACGACGTTGCCTCATATTGAGGTCTTCTGATTGAAAACGTGTTGGAGGCTCTTGTGGTCCGTGTAGACTATACATTGCGTGCCGTATAGATAGTGTCTCCAGATTTTTAAAGCAAAGACCACCGCTCCGAGCTCGAGATCGTGCGTCGTATAATTTACCTCGTGAACCTTCAATTGTCTCGAGGCATATGCGATGACTTTTCCCCGTTGCATGAGAACACAACCAAGGCCTTGTTTCGACGCGTTGCAGTATACCGTGAAGTCGTCATTCCCATCCGGTAGCGTCAGAATAGGAGCATTGCACAACTTGTGCTTCAATGTCTCAAACGCCTCTTCTTGCTCGGCTTTCCACTCGAAAGGCTTGTTCTTCTGAGTCAAGGACGTGAGTGGCTTTGTGATTTTTGAGAAGTTGGCAATAAATCGCCGGTAATACCCGGCTAGACCAAGAAACGATCGAACTTTCGTCGGAGTTGTGGGAGCACTCCAATTCTTTACGGCTTCAACCTTCGCAGGGTCGACGTGAATTCCTTGACTATTCACAACGTGCCCTAAGAACTGTACTTCTTCAAGCCAAAACTCACATTTCGAGAATTTCGCGTACAGTTGTTCCTTCTTCAACAGTTCGAGGATTTGACGGAGATGAAGTTCATGTTCGGAGCGAGACTTGGAATAAATAAGAATGTCGTCAATGAAAACGATGACGAACTTGTCTAGGTATGGCTTGCACACCCGATTCATAAGATCCATAAAGACCGCTGGAGCATTGGTTAAGCCGAAAGGCATAACCATGAACTCGTAATGCCCATACCGAGTGCGGAATGCAGTCTTTGGGATATCGTCGTCGTGGACTCGCAGTTGATGATAACCCGAACGCAAGTCGATTTTTGAAAAGATTGCAGCTCCTTGAAGTTGGTCAAAAAGATCGTCGATACGAGGAAGAGGATACTGGTTCTTGATGGTCAACTTGTTGAGCTCCCGGTAATCGATACACATGCGGAAAGACCCATCTTTCTTCTTCACAAGTAAGACAGGTGCAACCCCAAGGAGAAGAACTAGGGCGGATAAACCCCTTCTCGGATAATTCCTGGAGTTGGCTAGAGAGTTCTTGCATTTCCGATGGTGCGAGTCGGTAAGGTGATTTAGCTGCGGGGCTTGCTCCCGGAATCAATCGATTTTAAATTCTACTTCGCGTACGGGAGGTAACCCGCTAAGATCATCGGGAAAGACCTCAGGGAATTCTCGTACAACTGGAACATCTTTGAGTTCCTTCTCCTTGGCTTTGGTTGACTACATAGGCCAAGAATGCCGGATAACTCTTACTTAGGCATTTCTGAGCCTTAGTACATGACATAAGCTTGAGACCTTTGGAGGACCGTTCACCGAACACCTTCAACGTACCCCCAGAGGGTAAGGGCATGCGAATGCACTTCTCGAAGCAAATGATCTCGGCATGGTTCTTAGATAACCAATCCATGCCAATAATGACGTCGAAACTCCCGAGCTTCATAGGAATAAGGTCGATAAGAAACTTATGGTCGTCGAGACACATTAGACAATCGCGGATAACCACGTCGACGGTGATGGGTTCTCCATCAGCAACTTCGACGGTGAGAGGTCTCTCTAGATTTGAGCGAGGTTTAGAAAGTGTCGGCTCGAACTCTAAGGAAACGAAACTTCTATCGGCACCCGAATCAAATAATACGTATGCATAGGTGTCATTAATAAGAAACATACCTGTATAGGTTTTAAAGGCACTTAAGGACACAAGTAAGGAATTTTAAGAGAAATTCTATGGAGATAGGGTTGCAATTTTTTTTTACGTACCGTTCACCACCTCGTTGTTCGCCTGAGCTTGGTTCGCGTTGATGTTGAAAGCACGTCCACGAGCTTGTGGAACATTGCCCACAAGACGAGGGCATTGGGGTCGGTAGTGACCTGGTTCTCCACAGTTGTAGCAGACCCGGTTTGGTTCCGTCACTGCGTTCCCCAATGCTCGGCGACACGTTGCCACAAGGTGCCCGTACTTGCCACATAGTGTGCAGATGCGACACGGAAGGTTTCCCGGATAATGGTACCTACACGTGTTGCACATAGGTTGTCACACCCCGACCGACGGCGGAATCATCGGAGCGGACGAGGAAATGATTGATTGTTCATAACTCATGATTGTCTAATAATGAAAATAATATTAATATCAGATTACAGGATAACATGAATTTAACAGATACAAATACAACAGTTAAAGTCACAAATAGTAATTGTATTTTGTTTTGACTAAGTCCAGGTCTTATATGATCAAGTAGAAGTCCACTAGCTTGCTTAACCTGAAATCATGTGAGAAAATAAAGTCAGCTAACGAATTAGCTGGTGAGTAATCACAGTTTTGAGTATACATATAGATTGATTGATTGATTGAGAATAATTCAATTCACCAGGTAACATTAAGACTTATATTGCAATAGTAAAGCATATAGATAACCGACACAATAGAAACCCCTTGACTTGACACTTGCATATAATAGACTCCACACATACACCATAGATTGACTCTTGCCTCTGGCACAATCACCACTCGACTATTCATATGGGGTGGGTTTGTATAATCACCACTCGTAAGCCATGTGGGGTGGATTATCCCAAACCAGTAGATCTACCATTGATACCAGGATTGATTGATGATTGAGTTAGGTTTTACTGTCGTCCAGTTTATCATAGTATGTTCACATAATTGCAAGTAATAACATAACCTGTCTTGAATTGAATTTAGAATGAAATAACAATAGAATATCATGATTGAATATATTGTATCACATGATTTCCCCCAAATAGGAAATGATATAAAAAGGGGATATGAATACTCACTTGATTGATGAGATTGGATTTTGATCGTGATAGGTTAGACACCTGTGATTTCCTTACGGTTAACCTAAGGAACGGTGTCTCGTGTTAGAATAATAATGATTTGAAAGTTTGGGAATGTTTTAAGGTTTCCATTTTGATTTTGAATGGTGGTTTAAATATTCTATCTAATTTGTATGTCTTGAAACAAATAGATTTATTGAAAATGATTATGTTTAGATTTTAGAAATAAACGTATTAGTTTACGTATCTGTTTGATTTATTGTGAAAATGTGGAAAAATAAATAATTAATCTTATTAATTAATTATGTGATAATTAACTAATATGTTTAATTATTTAATTTATTAAAAGAAATGAAATTGTTATTTAAAATGATTTAAATATAATAAATTTATATATTTAATCATTATTTAAACAATAATAAATATTGTGTGAAATTATTACAATAATATTGTGTCAAATAATAATTTAATAAATTAAATTATTATTAGGAGTTCATTTTTATTTAAATAATTTTGTATTATTTGTAGTTTTATTTATTAAAACATTTAATAAAAATGGATAAAATATTAAAATAAATTTCAGAAAAATAATTTAGTTGTTTAAAAATTTTTAATGATTGTAAAAACATTTTTATGATTTTTAGGAATTTTTCCGGAATTTTTAGAGCTTAAAAGAAGCTTAAAAAAATGTTTAAAATTATTGAGGTGGCCCGGGGTCGAACCCGGGACCTCTTGGATTGCAAGGAACGCAGGAACCGGTGAGCTAAAGGCCTTGGATGCGGTAAATACCAGTTCCAAATGTTTATAAGTTGGTTTAACCCAATTCCCCCAATTCAACTATGAACCCTAGATCGATCCTCAACCGATTGAAGCTCAATTCGATATCAATAACAGTAATAACCATAGGGCTTTGCTTGTACGTGTAAAATCGAGTATGTATGTATGCTTAATTACCTGAATTGAAACTTAGATCGATGGTTTCAAGGTCGAAACGGGTCGCGGTTGTGGTGATAGTCGATGAGTGCCCAAACAACGATGAAAATCAAATTAAACTCGTAGGAAGCTTCGTATGATGATATAGAAACAAAACCCAATGTTAATTTTGTGAAAAATCGATCGTAGATGGGTCTAAAACGAAGTTGCAGGTCCGCGGGTGAGAGGTGTTCGAGAGGTATATTTTTGATTGTTTTTGATGCATTCGAACTCAAGGAAAGCTTTAAACGATTCAATGTTCGTTAGTGCGTTGTTAGTTTAATCCATAGTGCCCGTTTTTTGGGTTTGTCGGCCAAAAAAATGGAGATAATGGTGGGTTGTGGGGCTCGGTCGAGAGGAAGAGAAAGGAAGAAAAGAAATTTGTTTTTTTTTTAAATTACACTTTGACCCCCTGTGGTTTGAAGTGGTTTATACTTCTTATTTTAACTTAGTTTTTAAGTTTTAAAAACTACAAATTAACCCCCGAACTTTAATATCGTTATTACCAATATTATTATTATTATTATTATTATTATTATTATTATTATATTATTATCATTATTATTACTATAAATATTATTATTTATCATTATTATTATTATGATTATTATTATAAAATCTTTGAATAATCACTCACGTATAAAAATTTTTATAAAAAAAATATAATACGTGATGTTACAGTCTCCCCTGCTTTAGGAAATTTCGTCCCGAAATTTTAATTACGAGGAGGCTGAAACGAAAGATGAGGATACTGGGTTTTCATTTTGTCTTCGCATTCCCAGGTGAATTCTGGGCCACGTTTAGACTCCCAGCGAACTTTGACAATAGGTATCCGGCTTCGTTTGAGTTGTTTGACTTCCCGATCCATAACTTCCACAGGTTTCTCAATAAAGTGCATAGATTTATCAATCTGAACTTCGTCGAGTGGAATGTGGAGATTTTCATCGGCAAGACATTTCTTGAGATTTGAAACATGAAACGTCGGATGTATATTGCTGAGCTCTTGAGGTAATTCAAGCTTGTAGGCCACTTTCCCAATTCGCTCAAGCACTTTGAATGGATCCACGTAACGAGGTGCTAGTTTGCCTTTTCTTTCAAAAGCGGATCACTACCTTCTAAGGTGATACCTTAAAAAGTACGAGATTTCCGACATTGTATTCCATAGGCTTTCGTCTTTTATCAGCATAATGCTTTTCGATGATTTCTAGCGGCGACCTAGTTATTACGGATCTTATGAATTTTGTCGGTTCACGACCCATGATTTTCAACAAGAGGAAATCTTAGGTTTCCTTTCTGATTTGGGAATATCTTGAATGTTTCTAGAACTTTGTTCATCACAGATAGATCATAGTGACTTTAAGAACTTTTTGGGTTCGATTGAGGTATCAAAAGAAGAAAATCATCATCGATTAAGCTGACCTCTTTAGTGTTTACTTTATGTGCAATGGCAGAGCCATTAGAGGTAAAAAGAGAGTCTAACGTGTTTTACTAATTTTTTTTTCAGTCTGACCGTTGGTTTGCGGTTGATAAGCTGTGTTAAGATTCGGTTGAGTTTCGAGAGATGATTGGAGACTTTTCCCGAAAACGAGAGATGAAGCGACCATCACGATCAGAGATAATATCTTTACTTGACAATAGATTGTTTAGGAAGACTACCATCACGTAATCAGGTTTTGATGATAACTCACATGAAAGTCGATAGATAAGGAATTAATGGTTTGATGTAGTTAGATCGAGTCAAAACATGAGAATAAAAGAAAAGAAATCGTTTTAAGAATTTAAATGTTCCAAGCTTGGAATCAAAATCAACTTAAAAGGATCAGGTCTCTGTTCAAGTTCAGAGATCATGCTTTGGCTTGATAGGTCGAAACACTAACATTATTTCACCCTTCAAGTTACTACATGCGTCTCGTCACTTGATTACAACCATGGTAAGTTGGAGATCAAGAAATGAGAATAGTCATCAAGGTATGGTTTTCACCACTAACTTGATGGTATACTCTCAAGGTATGACCACTAACCTTCCAATCAAAAAGTTCGATCCGAGGATCTATAGAAATAAGACGAGATAACTCACCATTAAGGTAAGGGAAATCACTCCTATCTTAACGATAAATTTTTACAAAAACAAAATATAATAAGATAGACTTCCTCATCAAAATCCAGAATTCACTCCTACTTTGACGAGGTCGTTTCATTTGAGAAATACAATCCATAAAAATGATATTATCATCAAGGTATGAATTTCACGCGTATCTTGATGATTGAGCTTGATATTAACAAGAAAACAATCGAAGATTGACATTTGTCACCAAAGTACGGGTTTCAATCCTATTTTGGTGAGATCATGTCATTTGTGAAATGCAAGTTCCAAAGAGAATAATTGAAGTCAGTCCTCGAGATAAGGAAATCACCCTAATCCAGAGGATGAAATTTCATAAATACACAATTGGAAACCATTTAATGAAATGAATAAAGGGTCATCACCAATGTAGGGAATCACCCCTGTTTTGATGAGTTAGAATCATTTAGGAGATTCAAGTGTCCTTAGTCATAGGTTGACTTGCAGACTCTTGCACCTCCCACGGTGCAAACGGTTCAAAGTTCGACTTAACAACGAAAGGAAAAATATCTCAATTAGAAATTTAGAAATTTTCAATTACAAACAATGTAACAAAAGGAAATCACGATTACAATCTTGAATTAAATCAGGAAGACGAAATCAAGGACAAGAATTATTCAACACCACATCATTGGTGGCTTGAGCTTGTTGAGCATTAATGTTGAAAGCACGTCCTTGAGCCGTAGGAACTAGGCTGACAAGTTGAGGGCATCGATTGCGAAAATGGTTCGGATCACCATATTGATAGCATGCACGACCCTGGGTAATTGCAGGAAGATGTTGGTGAACTGGTGCATTGGTCGGAGCTTTAGCAGCACTCCTGCACACGTTGAATGTATGACCCAAACAACCACAGTTTATGCATTGACGACACTGAATGTTAGCGGGATGGTGATAACTGCAGTTGTTACACTGCGGATAAGGTCCAGCGTATGACTTTTTCATTAGTGATTGGTTGTTTACTGCTGGTTGACGAGTTGGAGGGACTTGATTAATTGGTACAGCAGGGGTAATCACAGCAAAGTTTTGAGAGTTAGCCTTCCTCTTCTTGTTATTGGAAAGCTCGGGTTGATCGGTTTTGACGGTTTCGTTAGTAAGTTTATCGTATTTTTCTTCGATCCTTTCCTGGTTAAAGAACCAGCTTTCACGTGATTATCGGTTAGCTGTGCAGCCAGCCTAATAGCATCTTCTAGTGTTGAAGGATTCCTTCCTAGCACCGTATCCTGTATCTGCATGGGTAGTCCACCAATGTATTTCTCGATGGCTCGGGAGGTAGGCGTAGCAAGATGCGGTACCAAAAGGCTCAGTTCGTGGAATCGGTTAGTGTATGTTAGGTTCTCGCCACTGTCTTGGGTTAATTCCCAGAACTCAGCTTCCAGTTTCCGGACTTCGTTTCTTGGGCAGAACTCTTTAGTCATGAGCTCTTTAACTTCAGTCCATGTTAAGGCTAGAGCAGTTTCAGTTCCACGGGTTCGTTTCTCTCCGTTCCACCAAGTAAGTGCGCGTTTCTGAAGAACACTTGTGGCATACCGGACTTTCAAATTTTCAGGGCATTCACTGTTTAAGAATGTGTTTTCGATGCTTTCGAACCATTGTAGTAATCCGGTAGCACCTTCAGTTCCACTGAACTTAGTGGGTTTGCAAGAACTGAAATGTTTGTAAGTACAAGTTCGAGGAGGGTTTGGTGCAATTGGGTTTTGGACAGTATTGTTGCCTTGGTTCAAATGGGTAAGTAGAGTTGGAATGACCGCAGTAACTTCACGTGCTACAATAGCAGAAATCTTACGGCCAGAGTTTCTAGATCGTGAACGGATTCGACGAGAAGACATTCTGGAATATCATTGAGATAGTTTATGAGAATTGGGTAATATGAGCTATACAACATGAAAACGAGAATCGAGAATTTGGCATAATAACGATGATATGTTCCGAGTGTAATCGTTTGATTCGTAAATCAAAGCGAGTACGTTGACTAATCAAAGTATTTGTGTCCACCACAACCTTAATGAGGACATGCGTACCTATAAGCGAATACTCATCTCGAGGGTTCCCAGGTAAGGTAATCAAGTTGTATGAATACCTTGCCTAGACAGAACACCTTAAGATACAGGTATCCCACTCTTCCAGCATTGCATGTTCTCGGTCGTGTGACACGGACTTTGACGAGATTTGAAAACCATGAATAACAATCGAGTTTTGGAGTTTGAAATCACTTGAATTAGGCACACAATGCCTTAGAATATGAGTTAAGATTCGTGTGTATATTGATAGATTCAAAGTATAAGAATAATCACATAAGGCAGATAATCACATAATCAAGTATAAACACGTAAGGCACATAAAAATCCTATCTAAGCATGTAAAATACATGAGAGGACTCATGTGTAAAGGTACTTAGTTATAGTCTAGGTCATTCCATTTCTAATAACCTAATTCCCTATAACCATGGCTCTGATACCAATCTGTCACACCCCGACCGACGGCGGAATCATCGGAGCGGACGAGGAAATGATTGATTGTTCATAACTCATGATTGTCTAATAATGAAAATAATATTAATATCAGATTACAGGATAACATGAATTTAACAGATACAAATACAACAGTTAAAGTCACAAATAGTAATTGTATTTTGTTTTGACTAAGTCCAGGTCTTATATGATCAAGTAGAAGTCCACTAGCTTGCTTAACCTGAAATCATGTGAGAAAATAAAGTCAGCTAACGAATTAGCTGGTGAGTAATCACAGTTTTGAGTATACATATAGATTGATTGATTGATTGAGAATAATTCAATTCACCAGGTAACATTAAGACTTATATTGCAATAGTAAAGCATATAGATAACCGACACAATAGAAACCCCTTGACTTGACACTTGCATATAATAGACTCCACATACACCATAGATTGACTCTTGCCTCTGGCACAATCACCACTCGACTATTCATATGGGGTGGGTTTGTATAATCACCACTCGTAAGCCATGTGGGGTGGATTATCCCAAACCAGTAGATCTACCATTGATACCAGGATTGATTGATTGATTGAGTTAGGGTTTTACTGTCGTCCAGTTTATCATAGTATGTTCACATAATTGCAAGTAATAACATAACCTGTCTTGAATTGAATTTAGAATGAAATAACAATAGAATATCATGATTGAATATATTGTATCACATGATTTCCCCCAAATAGGAAATGATATAAAAAGGGGATATGAATACTCACTTGATTGATGAGATTGGATTTTGATCGTGATAGGTTAGACACCTGTGATTTCCTTACGGTTAACCTAAGGAACGGTGTCTCGTGTTAGAATAATAATGATTTGAAAGTTTGGGAATGTTTTAAGGTTTCCATTTTGATTTTGAATGGTGGTTTAAATATTCTATCTAATTTGTATGTCTTGAAACAAATAGATTTATTGAAAATGATTATGTTTAGATTTTAGAAATAAACGTATTAGTTTACGTATCTGTTTGATTTATTGTGAAAATGTGGAAAAATAAATAATTAATCTTATTAATTAATTATGTGATAATTAACTAATATGTTTAATTATTTAATTTATTAAAAGAAATGAAATTGTTATTTAAAATGATTTAAATATAATAAATTTATATATTTAATCATTATTTAAACAATAATAAATATTGTGTGAAATTATTACAAATAATATTGTGTCAAATAATAATTTAATAAATTAAATTATTATTAGGAGTTCATTTTATTTAAATAATTTTGTATTATTTGTAGTTTTATTTATTTAAAACATTTAATAAAAATGGATAAAATATTAAAATAAATTTCAGAAAAATAATTTAGTTGTTTAAAAATTTTTAATGATTGTAAAAACATTTTTATGATTTTTAGGAATTTTTCCGGAATTTTTAGAGCTTAAAAGAAGCTTAAAAAAATGTTTAAAAATTATTGAGGTGGCCCGGGGTCGAACCCGGGACCTCTTGGATTGCAAGGAACGCAGGAACCGGTGAGCTAAAGGCCTTGGATGCGGTAAATACCAGTTCCAAATGTTTATAAGTTGGTTTAACCCAATTCCCCCAATTCAACTATGAACCCTAGATCGATCCTCAACCGATTGAAGCTCAATTCGATATCAATAACAGTAATAACCATAGGGCTTTGCTTGTACGTGTAAAATCGAGTATGTATGTATGCTTAATTACCTGAATTGAAACTTAGATCGATGGGTTCAAGGTCGAAACGGGTCGCGGTTGTGGTGATAGTCGATGAGTGCCCAAACAACGATGAAAATCAAATTAAACTCGTAGGAAGCTTCGTATGATGATATAGAAACAAACCCAATGTTAATTTTGTGAAAAATCGATCGTAGATGGGTCTAAAACGAAGTTGCAGGTCCGCGGGTGAGAGGTGTTCGAGAGGTATATTTTTGATTGTTTTTGATGCATTCGAACTCAAGGAAAGCTTTAAACGATTCAATGTTCGTTAGTGCGTTGTTAGTTTAATCCATAGTGCCCGTTTTTTTGGGTTTGTCGGCCAAAAAAATGGAGATAATGGTGGGTTGTGGGGCTCGGTCGAGAGGAAGAAGAAAGGAAGAAAAGAAATTTGTTTTTTTTTTAATTACACTTTGACCCCCTGTGGTTTGAAGTGGTTTATACTTCTTATTTTAACTTAGTTTTTAAGTTTTAAAAACTACAAATTAACCCCCGAACTTTAATATCGTTATTACCAATATTATTATTATTATTATTATTATTATTATTTATTATTATTATTATCATTATTATTACTATAAATATTATTATTTATCATTATTATTATTATGATTATATTATAAAATCTTTGAAATAATCACTCACGTATAAAAATTTTTATAAAAAAATATAATACGTGATGTTACATAGGTAGAGGGCCTGCATAAGCCCTTGCCACGGGCACTTGTGCGGCCGGTGTAGCCCCGGTAGTACACTGTCTTTGAGGCGGTTTAGGAGCAGCCACGGCGTAGTTCCGTGCCGGTACAAACTTCCGTTTCTTGTTATCAGGCTTGACCTCCTGAACCTCCTCGGAGGTCGTCTTCTCAGTCTTCTTGGCACCCTTTGCGGACATAGTGCCCGCTCGGATGTGGTTCTCCGTCAGCTGTGCCGTGATAGTGATGGCTTCTTCCAAAGTTGCGGGTCGGCTACCCACAACGGCATCCTAAATCTGAGGCGGCACACCCTTAATAAATTTTTCCACATTTCGGGAAACAGTATCCACCATGTGTGGTAGCAGTATACTCAGTTCATGATGACGGGTAGAATAAGCCAGATGGTTCCCGCCATCCTGTTTCAGGTTCCAGAATTCCTCCTCCAGTTTCTGGATTTCACTTCTCGGGCAAAACTTGGCGATGGCTATGTTTTTGAATTCCTCCCAAGTTAAAGCCAAGATTGCATCGGGGCCTCGGTTCCTCTTTTCACTGTTCCACCACGTTAAGACCCGTTGCTGCAGCATACTGGTGGCATACCTTACTTTGAGTGCTTCGGGGCACTCACAGTTGACGAAGGTGTTCTCCATCCCCTCAAACCATTCTAGCAGACTGGTGGCACCTTCCTTGCCACTATAACTCGGAGGCTTGCATGAACTAAAGTGCTTGAAGGTGCAAGACTGGTTGTTACGCCGTTGGTTCGCACTATTTTCCCCTTGGCCATTGCTGTTGTTCGTGACGTTTGCGATCATAGTGCTGCTGAGTTCAGCCACCATGGTCGGGATGACCGCAGCCATTTGCCGGGCAATCATGGCAGCAAGCTTACGGCCGGATCTTCCTCGATTTCCATGGTAACGAGACATGCTGGAAAAATACAAATTGGGTTAGGATCGGTTAAAAGGATAATAAGGATAGGTAATTAAGGTAAGAATCATGAATTATACGGAATGATTCCATTTGGTGACGCATCACCATTTGGAAACGTTGACACGTCAAGATGAATTGACCCATTCGCCTCAGAAACTTGTGTATATTGGTCATAGTTTATCACTCATCCCGGAAATCCCCAGGTAAGCATGACTGGTCCCGTAGGATTTATGCGAAATGCTTACCTTAGCCCGAGGGCCTTTTGCCAGAAAATCCAGAATACAGGTGTCTATGTACCACACTAGTTCTTTGGTTTATGAAATCAAAATCTTTATAGGAGATACAAGATTAGACATAAAGTCTAAAGAATTCCTATCAATAGATTCTACTCGGAGACGAGAATAAGTTTAAGAAATAGTAACTGTCGGGGAGAATCAACGTTTAAGATAAGTCTAGGGGAGACGGGTAACAATATGTAATCATGTAGAAAGGCACCTATGCTAAGGCATCACATTGCACATAATAAGGCATAGCGTTAGGCAGCATGCAAACAATAAGTATGTATTCATAAGAATACTATTCTATAAGGATCATGCATAAACTATAGCCTAGGTCACCATTTCTAATAACCTAAATCCCTAAAGTTATGGGCTCTGATACCAATCTGTCACACCCCAACCTTGACGGCGGAAACGTCGAGGTGTGAGGGTTAAGATTGTTCACAGCCACATAACGCTATGTTAAAGTATAGAATGCCATTAATCAATTGTCTCAAACACCACATACATCAATGTCTCAAAATAAATCAAATGAAACAAGAATCCAATTGTCTTTATTTATGCCTAGGTCCATGTTCTAGGTTTAGGCATTCCTTCAATCATCGCTAAGCTTGCACATTACCTGAAACATGTTGAAAATAAAGTCAACTAACTAGTTGGTGAATTCTCATGGTTTTAAATACAATAAGTATACAAAATGTGGCAATTCTAGTCAATGGTCACAAGATAGCAAGTATATAGAACATGCATAGTTACAATCAAGCCTCGACTGAATAATATGAATAAGCATGATTAGCTAAGTGTATTTGGTTCCCTAGTACACAAGCATACGGCTCCTAGGAGTCGTAATACATCGAATTTAGCACCAAATAGGCTTGTCAGGCCCAAAGATCTAAGACTTCGCTAGGCTAGCAATAGTTAATGATTGCACACGTATGTCACATCTCATATAATACTTAACATATCCAAACAACCACGACCATGTAAAGAATTGCACGTGTGTAATAAGTATCAAAGCGTGTATGTGTAAGTTTGTATACGCAACATGTTTCACCCCGAAAGATGTGAAATAATCGTAAAACGGGCATAAGAACTCACATGTTTAATAAAGGAGACTTGTAGATGTAATAAGAATAACCACGGATAAGATTTCCAACACAAACGTCACAACGCACCTAAACGAAATAAAGTAGCGCGTTATAATTTGTTGATGATTAATTGTAGGTCTAATAATTATCCGTATTTATTACATGTTAATAACGTGATCGGTTAAATGGAACGAATGGATTATACTTGGTTATAATCAATTGTTAGCGCGTAAAAGAAATAATAAATAAACTTGATTAAATTGTACGTTGAACCGGTTTATAAGGATTGTATATAATAGTGATTTAGCTATTATAAGGAACTATATAAATATATATATATTTATAGGTATAAGTAATTAAACAATTTAATTGTTTGAATACATATAAATATATATACTAAACAATTATAATATTGTGTATAATAATCAATATAAATGATTTAGCTATTAAAAGAACTATGTATAAATATATATATTTATATATATATATATATATATATATAAGTAACTAAACAATTAAGTTGTTTGAACATATATATATAAATATATATACTAAACAATTATAACATTGTATAATCATAATAAGTGATTTAATTACTAAAAGAACAATATATAAATATACATATAATATAGGTATAAATAACAATTTAATTATTTAAAAATATATATATACATATACAAGTATTATGTTTACTCATTTCTTTTGTATTTTTAAAACTCAAATAATGTATTTATAAATACAAAAGTATTTTATAAACAAAATTAATTTAGTCCCAAATTTATTAAACAAAAGAAAAAATAATCTGCATTTTATAAAATTAATTTTAGAAATTTTCAGAATTTAAAAAGGTTTAATAATTAAAAAGAAATAAAGAAAAGAAGAAAAAAATCAGAAAATAAAAAGAAAAAGGGGAAAAGGGCTGCCCGGGGTCGAACCCGGGGATCCCTTGTGGACAGGGACACGGAGACCAGTGTACCAGGGCCAATGCCTTGGTTTCACTTTGGTTTTCTTTGATTTTAAGCTCTGTTCCCTGGTTTCCCCCAAATCGAATGAACCCTAGGTTCGAAGGGATCAAAATCGGCCCTCGATTCGGTGTTAATCACCTAATTCATCATGGGGCTTTTGATCTTTGAATGAAATCGAGTAGAAAACAGGTTTCAATTACCTGATTGATGGGGTGTAGATAGGGTTTCGAGTTCGAGTTCGATTCGGTTGTTCTTGAGATTGGGGTTTTGTGATCGAGAGGTTTTATTGTGCAATTGAGAGTTCGGGGAGTTTAGGAACTTCACAATGAACCGAAAGCCCATAATTTATAGGCTTGATTTCATGGATCCGAGCCTTTCTCTCTCGATTTAAAAAACGCGTTCGAAGTTTACCAAATTAGGAGATTTGAAGCTGTTAATTGCAATGGTGATTGAATAATTGATTGATTAAGCCGCGTTTTTAGTTTAGGTGTGACTGATTTGATTCGATTTGTGAAATTTGTCAAGATTGATTCGGATTTTGGTAATGTTAGTCTCGGTTTCGATTTGGAAAGGTGAACGAGCGGGATTTTCAAATTGGATTGAGTATCGAGTTCGAAACATGGGGTCGAGCGGGTTGGGGGTTTAATTTGGGTCAAATCGGTTTGAAAATGTGCTTTTTGAGGCTTGCCGGAGCTCGGCCGGAGCTCCGGCCGATTGTCACCGGAAAAGCGCGAGGTAAAAAGGGGGGGGGGGTTTGGGTTTTCAGATTTTACACAAATGGCCCCTGTGCTTTCAAGTTTTATTATTTTATGTGTTTAATCTTTATTTAAAGTTTTTAAAATGACACAATAGCCCCCTGCATTTTAATTCTTGTTATTATTATTATTATTATTATATTATTATTATTATTATTATTATTATTATTATTGTTCTTATTATTATTATTACTTTCTTATTATTATTATTATTACTATTATTATTATTATTATTATCTATTATTATTATTGTTAGTATTATATATATATAAAAAAATTACTAAGGATGTTATAAAATTGCATAAATAAAATAAGTAAAAATACAGGATGTTACAGTCTCCCCAACTTAAAAGAATTTCGTCCCGAAATTAAAATAAAAAGGGTTACAAGAATAAGGAAGGGTAAGTCTTCTTCATATGTTCTTCACACTCCCAAGTGAATTCCGCTCCTCGTTTGTTCTCCCATCGAACCTTTATAATTGGGGTCGTAGAGGTCCTAGTCTTCTTCATAATGCGATCCATGATTTCGACGGGTTTCTCAACGAAGTGTAGTGACTTGTCGATCTGAATGTCTTCCAATGGCACATGCAAATTATCGTCGGCGAGACACTTCCTCAGATTCGAGACGTGGAAGACAGGGTGAATTCCACTTAGGTCGGAGGGTAGTTTCTAGTTTGTAGGCCACTTTCCCGATTCTTTTCAGAACCTTGAAAGGCCCTACAAACCTCGGAGCTAACTTGCCTTTCCTTCCAAAGCGAACCACACCCTTCCACGGTGAGACCTTGAGAAGGACCATCTCCCCAACTTGGAATTCCAGTGGCTTGCAACGTTTATCAGCGTAGCTTTTCTGTCGACTCCTTGCCACTTCCAGGTTCTTGCAGATGATAGCGACTTTATCGGTCGTCTCTTGTATGAGCTCAGGACCGGTAATATGAATAAGCATGATTAGCTAAGTGTATTTGGTTCCCTAGTGCACAAGCATACGGCTCCTAGGAGTCGGTAATACATCGACTTTAGCACCAAATAGGCTTGTCAGGCCCAAAGATCTAAGACTTCGCTAGGCTAGCAATAGTTAATGATTGCACACGTATGTCACATCTCATATAATACTTAACATATCCAAACAACCACGACTATGTAAAGAATTGCACGTGTGTAATAAGTATCAAAGCGTGTATGTGTAAGTTTGTATACGCAACATGTTTCACCCCGAAAGATGTGAAATAATCGTAAAACGGGGCATAAGAACTCACATGTTTAATAAAGGAGACTTGTAGATGTAATAAGAATAACCACGAATAAGATTTCCAACACAAACGTCACAACGCACCTAAACGAAATAAAGTAGCGCGTTATAATTTGTTTGATGATTAATTGTAGGTCTAATAATTATCCGTATTTATTACATGTTAATAACGTGATCGGTTAAATGAAACGAATGGATTATACTGGTATAATCAATTGTTAGCGCGTAAAAGAAATAATAAATAAAACTTGATTAAATTGTACGTTGAACCGGTTTATAAGGATTGTATATAATAGTGATTTAGCTATTATAATGAACTATATAATATATATATATAATATATTTAGGTATAAGTAATTAAACAATTTAATTGTTTGAATATACATATAAATATATATACTAAACAATTATAATATTGTGTATAATAATCAATATAAATGATTTAGCTATTAAAAGAACTATGTATAAATATATATATAATATATACATATATATATATATATATATATATATATATATATATATATATATATATATATAAGTAACTAAACAATTAAGTTGTTTGAACATATATATATAAATATATATACTACAATTATAACATTGTATAATCATAATAAGTGATTTAATTACTAAAAGAACAATATATAAATATATATATATAAGTATAAATAGCTAAACAATTTAATTATTTAAAAATATATTATACATATACAAGTATTATGTTTACTCATTTCTTTTGTATTTTTAAACTCAAATAAGTATTTATAAATACAAAAGTATTTTATAAACAAAATTAATTTAGTCCCAAATTTATTAAACAAAGAAAAAATAATCTGCATTTTATAAAATTAATTTTAGAAATTTTCAGAATTTAAAAAGGTTTAATAATTAAAAAGAAATAAAGAAAAGAAGAAAAAAATCAGAAAATAAAAAGAAAAAGGGGAAAAGGGCTGCCCGGGGTCGAACCCGGGGCTCCCTTGTGGACAGGGGACACGGAGACCAGTGTACCAGGGCCAATGCCTTGGTTTCACTTTGGTTTTCTTTGATTTTAAGCTCTGTTCCCTGGTTTCCCCCAAATCGAATGAACCCTAGGTTCAAAGGGATCAAAATCGGCCCTCGATTCGGTGTTAATCACCTAAATCATCATGGGGCTTTTGATCTTTGAATGAAATCGAGTAGAAAACAGGTTTCAATTACCTGATGATGGGGTGTAGATAGGGTTCGAGTTCGAGTTCGATTCGGTTTCTTGAGATTGGGGTTTTGTGATCGAGAGGTTTTATTGTGCAATTGAGAGTTCGGGGAGTTTAGGAACTTCACAATGAACCGAAAGCCCATAATTTATAGGCTTGATTTCATGGATCCGAGCCTTTCTCTCTCGATTTAAAAAACGCGTTCGAAGTTTACCAAATTAGGAGATTTGAAGCTGTTAATTTGCAATGGTGATTGAATAATTGATTGATTAAGCCGCGTTTTTAGTTTAGGTGTGACTGATTGATTCGATTGTGAAATTTGTCAAGATTGATTCGGATTTTGGTAATGTTAGTCTCGGTTTCGATTTGGAAAGGTGAACGAGCGGGATTTCAAATTGGATTGAGTATCGAGTTCGAAACATGGGGTCGAGCGGGTTGGGGGTTTAATTTGGGTCAAATCGGTTTGAAAATGTGGTTTTTGAGGCTTGCCGGAGCTCGGCCGGAGCTCCGGCCGATTGTCACCAGAAAAGCGCGAGGTAAAAAGGGGGGGGGTTTGGGTTTTCAGATTTTACACAAATGGCCCCTGTGCTTTCAAGTTTTATTATTTATGTGTTTAATCTTTATTTAAAGTTTTTAAAATGACACAATAGCCCCCTGCATTTTAATTCTTGTTATTATTATTATTATTATTATTATTATTATTATTATTATTATTATTATTATTATTATTATTATTATTATTATTTTTATTATTATTGTTATTATTATTATTATTACTTTCATTATTATTATTATTATTACTATTATTATTATTATTATATCTATTATTATTATTGTTAGTATTATTATATATATAAAAAAATTACTAAGGATGTTATAAAATTGCATAAATAAAATAAGCAAAAATACAGGATGTTACAGTCTCCCCAACTTAAAAGAATTTCGTCCCGAAATTAAAATCAAAAAGGGTTACAAGAATAAGGAAGGGTAAGTCTTCTTCATATGTTCTTCACACTCCCAAGTGAATTCCGCTCCTCGTTTGTTCTCCCATCGAACCTTTATAATTGGGGTCGTAGAGGTCCTAGTCTTCTTCATAATGCGATCCATGATTTCGACGGGTTTCTCAACGAAGTGTAGTGACTTGTCGATCTGAATGTCTTCCAATGGCACATGCAAATTATCGTCGGCGAGACACTTCCTCAGATTCGAGACGTGGAAGACAGGGTGAATTCCACTTAGGTCGGAGGGTAGTTCTAGTTTGTAGGCCACTTTCCCGATTCTTTTCAGAACCTTGAAAGGCCCTACAAACCTCGGAGCTAACTTGCCTTTCCTTCCAAAGCGAACCACACCCTTCCACGGTGAGACCTTGAGAAGGACCATCTCCCCACTTGGAATTCCAGTGGCTTGCAACGTTTATCAGCGTAGCTTTTCTGTCGACTCCTTGCCACTTCCAGGTTCTTGCAGATGATAGCGACTTTATCGGTCGTCTCTTGTATGAGCTCGGGACCGGTAATATGAATAAGCATGATTAGCTAAGTGTATTGGTTCCCTAGTGCACAAGCATACGGCTCCTAGGAGTCGGTAATACATCGACTTTAGCACCAAATAGGCTTGTCAGGCCCAAAGATCTAAGACTTCGCTAGGCTAGCAATAGTTAATGATTGCACACGTATGTCACATCTCATATAATACTTAACATATCCAAACAACCACGACTATGTAAAGAATTGCACGTGTGTAATAAGTATCAAAGCGTGTATGTGTAAGTTTGTATACGCAACATGTTTCACCCGAAAGATGTGAAATAATCGTAAAACGGGGCATAAGAACTCACATGTTTAAATAAAGGAGACTTGTAGATGTAATAAGAATAACCACGAATAAGATTTCCAACACAAACGTCACAACGCACCTAAACGAAATAAAGTAGCGCGTTATAATTTGTTTGATGATTAATTGTAGGTCTAATAATTATCCGTATTTATTACATGTTAATAACGTGATCGGTTAAATGAAACGAATGATTATACTTGTATAATCAATTGTTAGCGCGTAAAAGAAATAATAAATAAAACTTGATTAAATTGTACGTTGAACCGGTTTATAAGGATTGTATATAATAGTGATTTAGCTATTATAATGTATTATAATGAACTATATAAATATATATATATATATATTTATAGGTATAAGATAATTAAACAATTTAATTGTTTGAACATACATTTATATTATATTACTAATACATATAAATATATATATTGTGTATAATAATCAATATAAATGTTTAGCTATTAATCAACTATAAATGTATAAATATATAAAGATATATTACATATATATATATATATATATATATATATATATATATATATATATATATATATATATATAACTAAACAATTAAGTTGTTTGAACATATATATATAAATATATATACTAAACAATATAACATTGTATAATCATAATAAGTGATTTAATTACTAAAAGAACAATATATAAATATATATATATATATATAAGTATAAATAGCTAAACAATTTAATTATTTAAAAATATATATATACATATACAAGTATTATGTTTACTCATTTCTTTTGTATTTTTAAAACTCAAATAATGTATTTATAAATACAAAAGTATTTATAAACAAAATTAATTTAGTCCCAAATTTATTAAACAAAAGAAAAAAATAATTGCATTTTATAAAATTAATTTTTAGAAATTTTCAGAATTAAAAAGGTTTAATAATTAAAAAAGAAATAAAGAAGAAGAAAAAATCAGAAAATAAAAAGAAAGAAAAGGGGAAAAGGGCTGCCCGGGGTCGAACCCGGGGCTCCTTGTGGACAGGGGACACGGAGACCAGTGTACAGGGCCAATGCCTTGGTTTCACTTTGGTTTCTTTGATTTTAAGCTCTGTTCCCTGGTTTCCCCCAAATCGAATGAACCCTAGGTTCAAAGGGATCAAATCGGCCCTCGATTCGGTGTTAATCACCTAAATCATCATGGGGCTTTTGATCTTTGAATGAAATCGAGTAGAAAACAGGTTTCAATTACCTGATTGATGGGTTGTAGATAGGGTCGAGTTCGAGTTCGATTCGGTTGTTCTTGAGATTGGGGTTTTGTGATCGAGAGGTTTTATTGTGCAATTGAGAGTTCGGGGAGTTTAGGAACTTCACAATGAACCGAAAGCCCATAATTTATAGGCTTGATTTCATGGATCCGAGCCTTTCTCTCTCGATTTAAAAAACGCGTTCGAAGTTTACCAAATTAGGAGATTTGAAGCTGTTAATTTGCAATGGTGATTGAATAATTGATTGATAAGCCGCGTTTTTAGTTTAGGTGTGACTGATTTGATTCGATTTGTGAAATTTGTCAAGATTGATTCGGATTTTGGTAATGTTAGTCTCGGTTTCGATTTGGAAAGGTGAACGAGCGGGATTTCAAATGGATTGAGTATCGAGTTCGAAACATGGGGTCGAGCGGGTTGGGGGTTTAATTGGGTCAAATCGGTTTGAAAATGTGGTTTTGAGGCTTGCCGGAGCTCGGACGGAGCTCCGACCGATTGTCACCGGAAAGCGCGAGGTAAAAAGGGGGGGGGGGGGGTTTGGTTTTCAGATTTTTCACAAATGGCCCCTGTGCTTTCAAGTTTTATTATTTTATGTGTTAATCTTTATTCAAAGTTTTTAAAATGACACAATAGCCCCCTGCATTTTAATTCTGTTATTATTATTATTATTATTATTATTATTATTTTATATTATTATTATTATTATTATATATTATTGTTATTATTATTCTTATTACTTTCATTATTATTATTATTATTACTATTATTATATTATTATTATTATTATTATCTATTATTATTATTGTTAGTATTATTATATATATAAAAAAATTACTAAGGATGTTATAAAATTGCATAAATAAAATAAGCAAAATACAGGATGTTACAGTCTCCCCAACTTAAAAGAATTTCGTCCCGAAATTAAGAATCAAAAAGGGTTACAAGAATAAGGAAGAGTAAGTCTTCTTCATATGTTCTTCACACTCCCAAGTGAATTCCGCTCCTCGTTTGTTCTCCCGTCGAACCTTTACAATTGGGGTCGTAGAGGTCCTAGTCTTCTTCATAATGCGATCCATGATTTCGACGGGTTTCTCAACGAAGTGTAGTGACTTGTCGATCTGAATGTCTTCCAATGGCACATGCAAATTATCGTCGGCGAGACACTTCCTCAGATTCGAGACGTGGAAGACAGGGTGAATTCCACTTAGGTCGGAGGGTAGTTCTAGTTTGTAGGCCACTTTCCCGATTCTTTTCAGAACCTTGAAAGGCCCTACAAACCTCGGAGCTAACTTGCCTTTCCTTCCAAAGCGAACCACACCCTTCCACGGTGAGACCTTGAGAAGGACCATCTCCCCAACTTGGAATTCCAGTGGCTTGCAACGTTTATCAGCGTAGCTTTTCTGTCGACTCCTTGCCACTTCCAGGTTCTTGCAGATGATAGCGACTTTATCGGTCGTCTCTTGTATGAGCTCGGGACCGGTAATATGAATAAGCATGATTAGCTAAGTGTATTTGGTTCCCTAGTGCACAAGCATACGGCTCCTAGGAGTCGGTAATACATCGACTTTAGCACCAAATAGGCTTGTCAGGCCCAAAGATCTAAGACTTCGCTAGGCTAGCAATAGTTAATGATTGCACACGTATGTCACATCTCATATAATACTTAACATATCCAAACAACCACGACTATGTAAAGAATTGCACGTGTGTAATAAGTATCAATGCGTGTATGTGTAAGTTCGTGGACAGTATTCCTCAATCATCATATCTTTGAACTCGTTCCACGGAAGTTGATCTGCCATGGCTTTCCCTAGCATTTGCACTTGCGCATTCCACCAAGACAATGCAGCACCATCCAACGTCCCCGTAGCGTATTTCACCTGGTCAGCAGGCAGACAGTTACATTTTGAGAATACGGACTCCGTCTTCTCAAACCATCTCACTAACCCTACAGCTCCCTCGGTTCCACTGTAGGTGTGAGGCTTACAGTCCATGAAGGACTTGTAGGTACACGTTGGTGGTCCTGCTGGCTGTCTTACTTGGGTAGCAGCTACCGCTGCCTGAACTTGTACGTTGATTAGAGCAGCCAATTCCGCAGGGGTCATATTGATAGTACCAGCGCCTTGGTTACCGGCACCTTGGTCACCGGCACCACGTCCACGCACGCGTCCTCGTCCACGACCACGTCCACGTCTTTGGGCGTCCATTATTCACTTTATATTCACAAATATAATAATAAGTAATGAATCAATCCTTTTTATCCATTGAAGTATAGTAAACAATAAGGAAATAATGAATTCATCATCACCACAACATTTATAACAGATTGAGTTTGTTGTTTGGGTGGCGAAACAACTCTTTCCACATAGGTTCCAAAATAAAGAAACGCTACGTAGTCCGAATCGTTTAAAGGAAATAGAATAGAATCATTCAGCTATGTCGTGCTGTAGTGTGTAGACATTGCTTGTGAGTCGCCGGACTCGGTATTGTTCCATGTTCAGTAAAAAGGTATCCCATTTACCTTATGGACTTGTGTATTGACCATAGTTTATCACTCATCCCAGAAATCCCCAGGTAAGCATACCAGGTCTCGTAATGAGATATATGCGATATGCTAGCCTTAGCCCGAAGGCTTTTTGCCAGGAAATCCAGAATACAGGTGTCTATGTGTCACACAAGTTCATCTGGTTCATGAAATTTTAAAACCTCGATATGATTTTCATAGTTTAGACATAAAGTCTAAGGATTTGAACCTACGATGGTAAGTTAAGTTTAGGAAGACTAGGAACAAGTAACTAACTAACTGTGTGCGGTTATAGTCTAGTGTGTATGCAACCTAGTTCTCTATAACCAATGGCTCTGATACCAATCTGTCACACCCTCAAAATCCACGTGCGGAGTTCTACCGCGAGGCGTGTGAACAAACCAGGATCGCAGTCAATAGTTACTTGGAACGACTCTATATGCAACGTTTAACATAACAAACCAAAGTTCAAACTTTGTAATACATGCGGAAGCGTTTTAAACAAATTAAACAAACCCAAAATATAAAGATAAACATAAATATATCATTGGTTAAGCGTTAGGATGCATGCTTGACCCGTGTAGTGCTCCTAACAGCAGTCCAGATTTAATGACCTGAGAATAGCATACTAAAAGTCAACACACGGTGGTGAGTTCAAGAGTTTGCGTTTAAACATAACAGTTTAACAAAAGTGTCATCAACCCAATGGTTGATGTGTCTCAAGAATTTGCGTATAAACATAACAGTTTACCAATAGTGTGTATCAACCCAATGGTTGATCAGTTCAAGAGTTTGCAGTTAAACATCACAGTTTAACAATAGCGTATATTTAAGCATGTGCATTGTAATGGCTAGCTAGCCCATTCCCAAACGATATTAAATAGTGATTTCGACATTGAAGTTGACTGTGTTATGTTTGCCTCCAGCCACGATGTCAGATCGTGACTAATGTTCATAGGACAAATTGCACCCGACTGACCTCGAGTCATACAGGAGGGGTCTTCACCCCCAGTAGTACTACCCAACTTTCCCCGCTATCCAATATTAACAATTCGAAAGTGTGAGGACTTTTATAATGATAAACAGCACTATCTTTAATATCATACACATCTTAAATATATAATGAAAACGTTTGTAACATTACCAGTATGCTATCTCCCCAAAAGAGTTTTTAATAAAATGAACTTACTCAAAAGAGATTTGGTAAAATAGTGGGGCTTGAACTCACCTTGATTTGATGTAATGAAATGAACAAGAACTTCAAAGAATAAGGCAATGCACGATCAAACACGATCAACACCTATTATTAATTGTAATTAAATTTTTGAAATGTGTTCAACGTGAATAAATATATTTGGTCGGATTCGGGTCGGTTTGGTTTGACGTACACGATTTGGCATACAAACAACACCATGTCTTAATCATATTACCAATATTGATATTAATAATAACAATGGCGTGATCATAATTATAATGTAATATTCGTATTTGTAAATAATTTATGAAATTTATTAAATATAATTCCTTCATTTATCATAATAAATCCATAATTAAAATAATATAATCTTTATTAATAACTTGATAATTTAAATCATCATTTACAATCCATTTTTATAAAAGTAACTATTTATAACACTTGTAATATTTATTCAGATAAATAAGTAAGGTTTTAAACAATTATTATGATTTAAAATAATATGATATTCTTTAATAATTCAATGATTTAAATTATTATTAAAAATCTATTTCTTTATAAAGTTACAATTTATTACATATGTTTTTATTTATTTAAATAAATAAATGAATAAGGTTTTAAAGGAATAAATTTCCAGAAAATAATTATTTACTTTCTAAAATAATTAAAGTTTATAAAAATTATTTTTATAATTTTTCGGAATTTTTCTATATTTTTTTATAAGGTCAAAAAGCCTAAAAAAAATACATGTCAGGGGCAGGGTTCGAACCCCTGACCTTCTGTTCGCAATTCACACGCACAAACCAGTAGACCAAGGCACAAGGCCGCGGTAATATTCGTTTTTTATTCTTTTAACCACAAACTGATTGAATAACCCCAAATCCAAGAACCCTAGTTCATCAATCGATCAATTTGATCCCCAATTTGATACTGTAATCGATTGAAACCATAGGGCTTTTATTCCCTATAAGGAATCGAGCATATAGGTATTCTTAATTACCTGTTTTGAAGTTCGAAGAAGGGTATTCGATTGGTTGCAGGTTCGCGACAGGGGGTTCGATCGATTGCTATCCAAACGTTAATAATAATCAAATTGATTGTACAGGCAGCTTCTAAGGAATCAAATGAGCAAAAGCCCTATGTTAATTTGTGTTTAGAACGTGTCTGAGTAGAAGTTCGAATGGGTTGCAGGTCCGCGGCGATGATGATGATCGATCTGTGTGTGTGTGTTTTCAGATGAAATTAAATGGTGCATTCGATTGGGAAGGGTTATGTGATCTTATATACACGATGAATTCGATTATGGTTGCATTTCTAGTGCGATTTGAAACTGTAAAGTAGCCGACAGGGAACACGGGTGTAGATCGATCGCACTATTAATTTGATTCTCAATTATTGTGAGTGTTAGGTTCGAATATTGCACGCGGTTGTGTCGGGATAATTATTTGATCAAAAACCGTGTAGTTTGGTGGTTTTTGTTTGGCCGGAGGTACGCCGGAGACGGTGCCGGAACAGTGGTCGACGGGAGGGGGTTTGGGTTTTTAAAATATTTACAGAATAGCCCCTCAACTTTACACCTTTTATTATTTTATGTTTTAAATCTTTTAAAATAGTTTTTAAAATTACAGAATTAGTCCCTGGACTTATTTAGTTAATTAAATAAATTTTGTAAATAATAATATTTTATTTTTATTATTATTTTCATTATTAACATTATTATTTTTAATAATAATAATAATATTATTATTGTTGTTATTATTTTTATTACTATTAATATTATCATTAAATAATAATAAAAAAATATAAAAATAAACTATAAATTCACATAAATTTTTATTAAATCATGAAAAATTTTCGGGTTGTCACATCCCTTATGGACAGGGGACACGGAGACCAGTGTACCAGGGCCAATGCCTTGGTTTCACTTTGGTTTTCTTTGATTTTAAGCTCTGTTCCCTGGTTTCCCCCAAATCGAATGAACCCTAGGTTCAAAGGATCAAAATCGCCCTCGATTCGGTGTTAATCACCTAAATCATCATGGGGCTTTTGATCTTTGAATGAAATCGAGTAGAAAACAGGTTTCAATTACCTGATTGATGGGTGTAGATAGGGTTTCGAGTTCGAGTTCGATTCGGTTGTTCTTGAGATTGGGGTTTTGTGATCGAGAGGTTTTATTGTGCAATTGAGAGTTCGGGGAGTTTAGGAACTTCACAATGAACCGAAAGCCCATAATTATAGGCTTGATTTCATGGATCCGAGCCTTTCTCTCTCGATTTAAAAAACGCGTTCGAAGTTTACCAAATTAGGAGATTTGAAGCTGTTAATTTGCAATGGTGATTGAATAATTGATTGATTAAGCCGCGTTTTTTAGTTTAGTGTGACTGATTTGATTTGATTTGTGAAATTTGTCAAGATTGATTCGGATTTTGGTAATGTTAGTCTCGGTTTCGATTTGGAAAGGTGAACGAGCGGGATTTTCAAATTGGATTGAGTATCGAGTTCGAAACATGGGGTCGAGCGGGTTGGGGGTTTAATTTGGGTCAAATCGGTTTGAAAATGTGGTTTTTGAGGCTTGCCGGAGCTCGGCCGGAGCTCCGGCCGAATGTCACCGGAAAAGCGCGAGGTAAAAAGGGGGGGGTTTGGGTTTTCAGATTTTACACAAATGGCCCTGTGCTTTCAAGTTTTATTATTTATGTGTTTTAATCTTTATTCAAAGTTTTTAAAATGACACAATAGCCCCCTGCATTTTAATTCTTGTTATTATTATTATTATTATTATTATTATTTTATTATTATTATTATTATTATTATTATTATTATTGTTATTATTATTATTACTTTCATTATTATTATTATTACTATTATTATTATTATATTATTATTATCTATTATTATTATTGTTAGTATTATTATATATATAAAAAATTACTAAGGATGTTATAAAATTGCATAAATAAAATAAGCAAAAATACAGGATGTTACACTTCGAATGATGATGGGGATTAAAAGCCCCTTATCAGTTTTTGTTAAAATCGATCGCAGAATGGTTTTAAATGAGTTGCAGGTCGCGTGAAAGGTGGTGCTCGAATGTGATGTTTGTGTTTGTTTTGATTGAAATTGAATTCAAAGGACAATTATAAACGATTCAAAGTTCGTTAATGCGGGATTAGTTCGATTATTAAAGTCCGTAGTGGCTGATTTTGCTCCACCACTTCGGCCGACCGTGGGGAACATCGCGGGGAAGAAGGAGGGTGGGGTTGGGTGACTTTTTGGTAATTACACAATGGTCCCTGAAGTTCTTAACAGTTAGCAAATGAATCCAAAGTTTTGTTTTAGTGTTAAATAATTTACAGTTTAGCCTCTGAAAATTTAGATGGTTATTATTTCATGTAAAAAGTTACTAAATATAAACTTTAATATAATTAAACTTATATTTTCATTATTATTATTATTATTATTATTATTATTACTATGATTATTGTAATTATGGGAATTAATATCAACATTTTAATTTAATTGTTTAGAAAATTAATTTTTTTTATGAAATACGCGATGGTATACCTATGACCTTCTAACTCTATGGCACAGTCCTCTATCACCTTCGTAACCCTAGTGGACTTACCAATAGCAGTCTCTACGTCAAAAGGGCTCATCAATGCATTTACCACTAAGAGGTAGTTTAGCACAGAAATTGGCAGAAATAAAACTCCTACTAGCACCAGAATCAAATAACACAGAAGCAAGAGTTTGATTTACTAGAAACGTACCTGACACGACATCGGGGTCCGTCCTAGCCTCCTCCCTGGTCATGGTGAAAGCTCTGGCACTTGCCTTCTGCCCTTCAGTCCCGACCGTCTTCTTTGCCCCGGAACTCTCCGCCCTTTGCTTCTTGCAATCCCTACTCATATGGCCCTCTCCGCCGCAGTTGTAACACCTTAACGGCCTACAGTCCCTGGAGATGTGGCCCGACTTTCCACATTTAAAGCACACGTTGAGCCCTATCCTGCACTCTCCCGTATGCTCCTTCCCGCACTTGTCACATTTCTTGGATCCCGAGCTTGATGACCCCGCCACGGTCATCCATTCTCATTCTCTTGTTGTTCGGGACGAAACCACCACGCCCGAGCTGTTTCCCGTTCCCGTTCCGGTCACCACCACCGGCCTTCTTGTCTCCACATCTGTTACCTCCCTCTCATCATAAGTCTCCCAGCCAAATCCACTACCGACCTAAAAGTACTTGGTCAAGCAGCAATCAAGTGCCTACGAATGTCAGCTGGCAGCCCCTGGATGTACCTGTTAATCTTTCGAGACATCGGCGTCACTTGATCCGGCACCAGCCTCGCCATTTCATTGAATCTGGTGGTGTACTGCTGGTGGGTCATGGTTCCCGCCTCGAGTTGTAGGAACTCCCTCTCGATCTTATCGAGTTCCCTGTGAGGACAGAATTGCTCAATTACCAGCTTCTTCAACTCGTTCCATCGCATTTTCCCGATGGCCCTGGAACCTTCAGCTTGGACAATATTGTCCCACCAACACAAGGCCGAGTCGACAAAAGAGTGAGTCGCGAACTTCACCTTTTGATCTTCGCGACATTCACTGATCTCCAACACTGCCTCTATCTCCCTCACCCAGCGGTGAGCGGCAGCAGCATCGCCATTGCCATCCAAGGTCGGGGGCTTGCACCTCTGGAATGCCCCATAGATGCATCCCTTGGTCGTTACCCCTACTGCATCCTCCTTTTCCTCGTCGGAAACTACTATCTTAGGCTCCGGCCGTTCCTCCTCTCCCTTGTTCCCGGTCGATCCTTTCCTGTCCTCCTTCTCCTTTCTCTCCTCGTTCCTCACAGCTCGAATAACTTCAGTCATTACAGACGGTAAGACTGCCTGCATGACCTGGTGCACCTCATCAGCAATCACCTCCCGAGCTGAGGCGTTCAGGCTGGCATTCTCGTTTCCTTCAGTCCGTCATGAACCTCAGGGTTCTCCTGAGTCGTCTCAGCAGCTTTAGTACTGCTCCTAGTCACACGCGGTCGACCTCTACCTCTAGAAGCCTTGGAAGGTTTCTTCCCAGCCATTCCTAAGCACTATAAGATTCAAACACTAAACAGTCATTCAAGGTAATAGCTCAGTTTACGTCAGTATAGTAAGTCCCTAATTATAGTGGCCAGTTGTGATTAGCCACTTACTTTACTCTTCACACCCCAAGCATTTCCTATCCTGACTATATCAGTATCTAAATTTACTAAGAACACATAAGCCAAATAGCACACGCACATAATTCTGGTTAACTTAAAGAAAATAAATACCTGATGACACGTAGCTACTCGGGCTGACATCCCTCATTCTGTCCCATTTTCAGTTTAAGTTTAGGTTTCTTTTGAAAATATTTACCCGTTTCACTTAAACTTTGGCTCTGATACCAACTTGTAAGACCCCGTTTCCCGGGACACTCACAGTTGGTAATTCACAGCATAAACATTACATATTATAAATTTAAGCAGCGATGTGATCACACATCGTACGTACACGTAGGTAATATTATTATTATCTTCATCATCGTTCAATTCGTACTTTTTCCATTATCCTTCCGGTCTGTTGCGACACAGGGTCGCTCACCCATTAGCAATCTCAAGGATTGAAAGACTTTTGGTCAGTTGCGACACAGAGTCACTCACCCATTACCAATCTCAAGGATCGTAAGTCTTCCGGTCTGTTGCAACACAAAGTTGCTCACCCCATTGTCAATCTCAAAGATTGACCCTGTGTGCATCCTTCGGGGTAGCTAACCCGCATCACAGTTGAGCTAACGACAACAGGCCGTGCACCTCTTTACATTTGCTTGCAAGACTTCCGTTCATTCATTTTCGTTCCACTTTTCTTTATCATTAATCTTTCACTTTATTAATGATAATATTTTCTGTCTTGATCATGATCATACCACGTAGAGTCATACAGTATTAATATTAATAATATGATATCAATAATAACTCTAATCATAACATTATCAATAACAAGAGTCATGATGTCAATCAACATAATCATATGCATTTAATGAACCTTTGTCAACATTAGCCCAAAACCCTAAATGCACAGACTCCCACGAAAATTCTGCATTTAATTCTAAGTGTTGGGCGCATGAGGACTATTTGGACGCATGAGCCCTGTCTGGGCGTATTTCAACTGTGCAGGCACCTCACCCCAACACTTAGCAGCTTATCACTTAGGCGTATGAGCACTGCTTAGGCTCATTATCCTATACTTAGTTTTTCTAAGTCATAATTCCAGGCGCAAGAGCGCTGTTTAGGCATATTACCCTACACTTAGTTTTCTAAGTCATAATCTCAGGCGCATGAGTATTGTTTAGGCTCATTACCCTGTACTTAGTTTTCTAAGTCCTAAATTTCAGGCGCATGAGCACTGTTGGGGAGCATAAGCCCCAACACTTAAGCTTCTGGTCAAGATCCTGGGAGTATGAGGACTATTCAGGCATATGAGCCTTATATAGGCGTATTAGCAACCCGCTCATCATGTTTCTAAGTCGTTTCCAGTCCCAAACATCATATTAACTAGTCCTAAACATTCACATACTATTCTAGGCATGAACTTAGCATAATCCTAACATTACATTCGCGCAAAACATACCCCACTCACATACACATGCACATGAACATACGAGTAAAATACCCAACCTCATAAAAACATACATACATGTATTTTCCAGCTCCAAAATCGTATAAAACATGTAAAAAGGGGTTCTAGAAACTCACCTTAGTGGTTTTCGGGTTTGATACCCTTCCTTGAACTTCTCGGGCGTTTCTAACACCTAACACACACACACACAACACAAACCGAACACACAAGTCACATTTATAAGCACATAAACAGGTCTAGAACCATCTAAAGTATCAAAATTCGAGAGTTCTTATCAAAAACTTCGAACTTTCTTGTTTCTTCTTCAAAAACTCGTATCTTATTCTTTCTCTCTATAAAATCCGACTGAAACGTGTTGTGCAGGATGAAATGGGCGGCCATATCACCTTTTCACCAGCTTTTTCCACCTTTTTGCCCTTTTACAGTTTGGACCCCTCAACTTTGGGCTGACTTTCCTTTCTTCTTTTTATTTCTCTTTTATCTTTTTATTTATTCCAAAAAAAATATTCGGGTGTTACAGGTTTTTTCCGGGTTGGAACCGGTTTGGCCTATTACCATTCCAAACCGATTCAGGTTCGGGTTGAGTTTCCGGGTTGGTCGGGGACCCGGTTTCTTTGTGCACCTCTACATAGAGTATGTGAGAATGAAAAGCGAGAAAGAGAGAGAAATATACCGTGTAATCGTATGTTTGCGTATGAGGAAATTTCAAACTGAAGCAGATAGTTTTATAATGCAACTTTTCTTCTGACTTTTGCAACTCCAATTATACACACTGATTATTACATGCATTAACGGTTGTCAACCCCTCTAATTTCCGTATGAGGTATCAAACGTTATGTACACTGGTGGTGGTTGCCGCCGCCGCCGTACTCGCCGGAGCTGCCGCATACCACCGCCCTCCGCCGCGTCAGACTCTCACATCACCACTCTCCGACGACGCTGATCCTACAACTCCACAACAAGTAACAGATTTCACCTCACAATTGCTGAAAACTGAGAACCCTATGTTCGATTCAAATTAATAACAACTTACAAACGAATTTTGATTCTTACAGGTTCATGTGTCGTTTGTCGGTAAAGATAGAATGCGAATTTCATGGATCACCGACGAACATACTCCGGCCACCGTCAACTACGGTAAATCACCGGGGAGATATGAGTATTCAGCCACCGGAGTCGTTTCTTCGTATGAACATTTGAATTATACTTCAGGTGAAATACATGAGGTGATAATCGGTCCTTTGGATCTGAATACAGAGTATTATTACAGTTTTGCTACTGACTCATCGCCGGAGTACTCTCTCAAAACTCCTCCGGCGAAGTTTCCGATCAAATTCGCCGTTTCAGGTTAGGGTTTGCAGCTTTTTGTTGTTCAATTTGTGCATTATAGTTACTGATATGAAGTGTAATTAATTGAAGAATGAAATTGGGGATTTATATATTTAATAGGTGATCTTGGGCAAACTGGATGGACACAATCTACACTTGAACATATATCAAAATCTGACTATGATGTGTTTCTACTACCTGGAGATTTGTCTTATGCTGATTCGGTGGAGCCGTTATGGGACTCCTTCGGCCGCTTGGTGGAGCCGCTAGCGAGCAGGCGGCCGTGGATGGTGACGCAAGGGAACCATGATAGTGAGAATATCACTGCCAGCCCGGCCACCTTTATTGCTTACAATGCGAGGTGGCGTATGCCATTTGAGGAGAGTGGTTCTGGTTCTAACTTGTACTACTCTTTGAGGTGTCGGGGGTCCATGTTGTCATGTTGGGTTCCTACGCTGAGTTTGGGTTTGGCTCGAGCCAGTACCGGTGGTTGGAGTCTGATTTGAAGAAGGTTGATCGGAGAAAAACGCCATGGCTCATGGTGCTTATCCACGCACCATGGTATATATTCTAACCATGATCATCAAGGTGAAATACAATCGGTTGGTATGATGGAATCAATGGAGGGTTTGCTTTATGAAGCTCGTGTTGATGTCGTTTTTGCAGGACATGTTCATGCCTACGAGCGTTTGTAAGCTACCTACTCATAAATCCAAATCTAAACGATTGTTATTTTAACTTGCAAGTTTGTACGATGAACAAGCTAATTTCTCTTTTGTTTTTGTAGAACCGTGTTTACAATAAAGAAGCTAATAACTGCGGCCCGGTACATATAACAATCGGGGATGGAGGCAACCTACATGGTCTTGCTAGCAAGTGAGTTGACTCAATCAAACAACTGTGTTTTTTTTTTCATTCTAATACACAATTCAATCGTTAACAAGTTAAGAAAATCATGTTTTGTAGCTACACCGAACCACAACCAACGATATCAGCATTCAGGGAAGCAAGTTTTGGGCACGGGCAACTCGAGGTGGTCAATGCGAGTCATGCTAAGTGGTCATGGCATAGAAATGATGACGATGAATCAGTTCAAGCCGATTCAGTGTCCCTGATAACCTTGCTTTCGATCCAGCTTGTAAATAAGCAAGAAACATGAACTCCTTATCATATATTTATTTTTATCTCAAAATGGGTAAGATTTGTACAATTGTTATTATAACTGTTTAGTGATTGTTTACAAGCACAATTATCTCAAAATATGTTATAATTACAATTTCATACCTTAAAAAGGGTAATACCAAATATAACAGTTGTACAATATTACCTTGATAATGGTTTGTTTAAGACATTAGGAAGTAGAATGAAGTCCAAAACACATGTTTTAAACTAACTTTGACCAAGTAGAAGTGCTTTTAGGATGGCATCACTGTTCCCAGTGGCATAAGGGAACATGTGGCCTGCGCCCGTGAGCTCGTGGTATTTTATCCATGGAAGTTGTTGGGCTATATGCCGTTGCAGTGTTACCGGCACAAGAATATCTTCATCACCCATCCATATAAACGGACCCTTCGTTTTCTGAAAACGGGTTCTCAATTTCGGTGGGGTCAAATTCCCATGTACCAAATCCAATATTCAAGTCGCGGTGGATTGATTCGTATTCTCCTTGTTGCCTTACTTGTCCCTTCATAACATGAGAAAAGAATCAACGAAACCACATATATCATAATCAGTTTTCTACTTTTCTTACCCTTAGTATTTAACAATGTAACCGTGACAACCCGTTACCGGAAAACTTGTGAGACTCAACCACTACCCTGCTAACCAATGAGTTTAGGTAAAAACACATCTTGCGCAATGTGGCCTTCAAAAGGGTTTAAGGCAAAAAACTAGTGGAACCGGATTTTAAAACTGAACTCCGTTAGGAAGACTAGCGCTTGCCATAGCGCCACGCCCTTGAAGGTTGAAATAATATATGTGTTTCATTAATATTTGACACATACAGTACCAATTTTGACTCGTCACAAAGAAAATAATACGTGTACCAAATTCAACCCATTAACTTATGAACGGGTCGAGTGTTGTTATTTATTTGATCTCTACCATGTCAAACGGATCGAAAGTTGCCCAAAGTGTATTTTTAGAGCTTAAAGCCTCCTAAATCATCTCTGTTCAAAATATAGACCATTAATCAAAATATAATCATCATATTTGACACGTTAACTTTAAATATGAAATTAAGTTCTCTTAAAAAATCTGTTTTGGGCCCCTGTGGGCATACGTTTTTGATCCCTACCAAACCTGCCCATTTTGCCAAACCGGTAAGCATAATGGTAAACCAACAAACTGCATGTTTGGTACCTCTACAGCAGCTCTGCCGGCTGTAAATATAGGCACGAGTTCTCTATCTTGGCGGGAAAGAATATCAGGGCTGTGAGCAATAACGGTTAGACTAGGAAACAATTTTTGAGTGTTCCACCAGTAGGTCAATGACGGAGCATAGTGAGCGACCCGTAGACTCCATTGATCTTGAAGAAACTGCTTTGAAAATGCTTGTTGAGATAGTTTGATGGCAAGTTTGGCCACCAATAATTGACTACTGGAGCTATAAGAGCTGCTCCTGCTAACCTGTTTAGATCACATATAAATATATGACAACTATAGTTAGATTAACATATAAAAAAATACTTTTAATCTAGGTTGCATGAAATTAGGAATTAAAAAAATTAAGTAGGGAATTGATTTTAGGTATAATATGAAATAATTTCAGTAATAACAAAATTTAAAATTCTTTTATTAGACTAGTGGTGTGTTAGATATAATACATAAATTATATAACTTTCAGGGCAAACCGGGTGCTACAAAGCTCCTGCGTGCGTGGGGTCTGGGAGAGTGTCAGGCCTCACGTACGCAACCTTAACTTGCATTTCTACAAGAGGCTACAACCAAAGATCACAATTTGGCAGTTTGGGTTCATTAAGTTCTCTCTCTTATCAGAGTAAAATTTCAGTTTAGACAAATATACAAGTAAAAGTTTAATTTTGACAAAAACGAGTGAATGTTTAGTTTTGAGAAATATGAGTGAAAGTTCAGTTTTTGACAAAAATACGAGTGAAAGTTCATTTTTTGACAAAGTTACTAGTGATAGTTCATCTTTTTGACAAACTTAAGAGTACAATTCAATTTTTATTATTTTAACTCCCAGAAACGTAACAAATTTCGTACCCTATATTTGTCAAATAAAGCTCACACTCTTAACAATTTCGTACCCTATATTTGTCAAATAAAGCTCACACTCTTAAACTAGTCAATGTTGAACTTCACTCCTTTTGATGAGATAGGAAGTTACTTCTTCCCCACAATGTCAAAATTTGAGATATTTGGTTACTTTTATTTGGTATTCCCTTCTAAGAATAATCTAGCTTTATATGCAAAATGATTTAAGAGGTATATGTACTAAAACTACATGCCAGGAGACTTTCAACCTGTTTCCTTATAACGTTACTTTATGTTAATAATCATGTTTGCCGTTTAGAAACAAATAAACAAAAAACGATTCAACCTATTCATAAACAAAATGGGTCTTACCGCCACCTCTGACACTAATCCTCTTGAATTCAGCAAAAATAAATTCCATTCTCAACTCAAACTTATAATACTATAAAGAGTGACATCAATGATACTTTGAAACGCAAATTTATACGCATACCTGTGAGGAATGTACTTCAAATAAGACCAAATAATTTGCCCTCCCAGAGAAAACCCAACTACGTAAAATTTGGGTCCAAGTTCCAGTTGATCAGCAAGTTCTTCTGTATCTAAAGCCAAACTCTTTAGTGTCCGTTTAGGATCTGGGTCGCTCTCTCCATAACCAGGTCGATCAAACGCAACAATATAAATCCCCAAATTTTCAATCAATGCCTGAAAAAGTCAACCAACTATTTAGTCAACCTTGATACTGAAACTAATAAATGATCAACAAGACAAGAAAGAAACCATACGCGAGACGCTGATGTGGCAATAACAGCATAATGCTTGACAGAGTCGAAGCCATGAACGTAAATTATTTTGTGCTTTGCTGATTCTTTAGGTACACCATATTCTTTATAGGACAAATATCTTCCATCCTTAAGCTTGATTCTTGGTGTTTGTAATGGGAAGCCCGTCTGGAGGCCCGACTTTCTTGGGGGCGGGTGGACAAGCTGCTTGATAAGCCCATGCTAAAAACCCAGTAAAGAAGACAAGTAGAACTTTCATGAAAAACCCTGAAATGTTTCAAGTGCAAAATATTCAAATCTTTGAATATGTGTTTTGAAGCTGGAGTAGATCATGATAAATGATAAGTTAATTGAATACTTAAGACTAATGCTAGGGTGGTATCATGAACCATTCTTCAAGAAATTGGTTGGTTTGAAGGAAAAATTGCATGTGTTCATTTGGGTCAAATCAAACTATACACAGGTGAATTTGGATGTACTGAATTATACAACAGGTCATGATGGGTCACTCTTATAAAACCAGCTAACCTTAAAAGTTAAAACGGTCCAAATGGGCCAATACTACCACCCCCATGCTGCCACCAGCTCCAGCCATCACCACTAACGTCCATAAAAATATAGCGGGTGAACTCATTCAGATACCTTTTTCTGCAACAACTCTCTCAACCGAGCCCATTTGAGTCAAATACAGATTGACACTTTTCTAAAATTACCTGTCATGACTCGCGATCCGGTCATTTTATCAGGCTTACTAATAGCTTAAACTTAGATCCATGAATTTTTTAAGTTCATAGCACATAAATTCCCAATAACAAATCTTAATTACAAGTTTAGAAGTTGCTGGCAGTAGAAACATATTTAGACTTTTACGGTCAAATTGACCATCCTTATGAACCCTAATTAACACCCTAATAAAGGTCCATAATAAGTACGATTCACATATATTTTGTGATTTAAAATTTAAATGATACTCTCATTTTGTCTTAACTGAATCCAAAACCTACATCAAGTTGCACTTTAAATAATCAATCCTCTGACCAAAAACGTCATGAAATCAAATCTAAACTAATGTGAACTTCAATTAACTTATCACATAATCCAATTTCAAACCTAAAATCGCTAACATTTTGCGGATCTATATTCCAATAAAGTCGGAAACCATCATCATCGACTAAACAGTTGACGTTAGTGAAATCGAAATCAAATCAAAATCGAATCTATAACGGAAGCATTGAAATACCTGAAGTGAAAGTGGAAGAAGAATCGGATTTTGATTTTCTAGTGTGTGATCTCGCTGATGCTGCTGAAATCTTCCTCTTTACTTCAGCAGCCATTGTTATTTGTCGGTGTTTCAGCAGCTGAAGAAATGAAGGAAGAGACAATGGTCTGATTCACTACGTAGAATGTTTGATGTGGTCAAATTCTTGTGTTCATAGTTTCATACAGAAAGAGTGTTTAGTTGAAATTATATTATATAATTATATATATATAATAATAGAGTGGAATGAATAGTACTATTCATTCCACTCACCCCTTCACCAGCCTTCACCCTCTCCCTCACCCTCTTCCCTCACCCCCAATCTTCGATCTCTTCCCTCTCCGGCACCACCACCTACAACCGACGCCTCCGTTTCTCCGCTGCGATCGCAGGTGGTGGCGGGGACGAGTACTACTTGAAGATTGAAGCTTTCACCAAGTCCGGTGACTGAAGGTGTTCGATGCGGAGGTGGTGGTTCAACCGTGGGCGCATTCGAAGAAGTTGCTAGGGTTCAACCGTCTATATTAATAATAGAGTGGAATGAATAGTACTATTCATTCCACTCACCCTCTTCACACAGCCTTCACCCTCTTCCTCACCCTCTTCCCTCACCCTCAATCTTCGATCTCTTCCCTTCTCCGGCACCACCACCTACAAACCGACGCCTCCGTTTCTCCGCTGCGATCGCAGGTGGTGGCGGGGACGAAGTACTACTTGAAGATTGAAGCTTTCACCAAGTCCGGTGAACTGAAGGTTTCGATGCGGAGGTGTGTGGTTCAACCGTGGGCGCATTCGAAGAAGTTGCTAGGGTTCAAACCGTCTCCGGTGAACAAGTAATCAAACCACCCGAATTCACCCGATTGTTACATCTGCTTGGAGTTTTTCAACACCCCTTTCGCACTAAAACAAAACCTAAAACCCAAATTGGGGGTGGTGGATTTGTTGGTGGAGGCGGAGGTCGACGGTGGTGGTTGTGTTGGTGGAGGCGGAGGTCGGGGAGGCGGAGGTCGGCGGTGGTGGCTGCGTTGGTGGAGGCGGAGGTCGGTGGTGGTGGCTGCGTTGCCGTTTAGTTTCAAAAACCAAACACAACCCATCAACCCCTGCTCTATACTCACCTTCACGGTATGTTTCCTCTTTATCTCCTTACATATGCAGTGGCATACACAAAACCAAGAGATAGGCTGCTGTGCCGTTCTCGAGGAGATCGAAACCGCCTCCGGCTGCTGTGCGTTCTCTCGAGGCTCTTTGTGTATGCTGATAGGCGCAAATGTATCCTCCGCCGGGTGGTTCTGATGACCCCAACAACTCAACTAAACAACTCGCTATCTTCTTGAGGTCGAAGGGTAATTCATCTCTCCAATTCGATTATGATTACTGGTGTTTCGTTCACTGCATTCGTAGGATAGGGTTAGGAATTGGAATTAGGAGGTGTGTTTGATTGAGAATTGAAAGAATTGGATTGGAATTTGGAATGAGTTTTGCCTACTAGAAGTTTTAGTTACATTGGAATTCAAAACCAAATAGTGTAAATGTCTCTTTGGTTTGAATAATCACTGACTGATGGAGGTCAAGATTTTTGCTTCAAGTTATGAATTAATCCGTTACATTTTACTTGTAGTGAAGCTAAAGCTAATTTAAGGTGGTTTTATATTTCCCACGGAGTTTCAATGAGTATTGATTTAAGGTTCCCTCATTGTGAGTTTGTGACTAGCAATGAAGGGCAAATTCAACCAACAATGAGGGAAAAAAGAATCTCTTAAAACAGTAAGAGTTGATTAACTTGTGGCTTCTAATGATCTTTGACCATTTATCAGGTTCTCATGGATGTATACCGGGATTGCCATCGAGAGGCCTTCAATTTAGGTGAGCTGTAAAAGTGTGTTGATAGTTATTTTTTTATTTTTAATTTTTGTTTTTTTTGGTTTTTAAATGATGCTTTGTATGATCTCACAGGAGTAGGTATAGCAAGTTCATAATTTTAATAGATTGATGATTTGTGTTTCTCATTTATCCAGCATTTAAGAAAATGGGACTGGATTGTGCAATTGGACAGAACCATCTACTTAGATCTCGTAAGGTGTGATTTCCATTAAGCTCATCTATTGATTATTTAGTTGAACTGAAAAACCAGATTGCATGACCATCCTAGAAAATGCTAGCCAATTAGCCATTTTTTGGGAAAAAAGTATGATCTAATATGACTGTAATGAATTTGTTTGGTCCTTCGTGTTTTGTCCATATATTGTTTACTTCATTTCACCGTACCACTTCTATGTTGACGTTCTAAAGGTCTGTTTAACTCGGATAGTCTTATTGGCATTGTTATTTGGTACGAGACTAGCCCTTCAACTTGAATTCAGGAACTGGGTTGTTTGTCCTGAGTAACTGAAGTCTGTGACATATATTGTAAATCTTACTCAAAATGAAAGTAGGTTACATATGTTCAGAACAGGGGTTATGCCTGAAGTATTCTTCTTTAGTCTTTTTTTTTTTTTTTATTTCAACTTCTTTTTTTCTTTTTCGCCGTGAACTTGTCGGAGAAATTTTAATATCTTGTACTCGGTCACTTGGTTTGTTTCCTTAAATATTTAACTAATTTCAAATTTTATATGTGACCCAACTCGTAACTTGTAAATAACCGTGACACGTACATGTGTGTTTGTTTTTGGAGATTCTCACGTACATTTTACTATTGTAGGAAATGCTTTGGTGGTGAGGAGGAAATGCTAACTATGTACTTTAATAAGGTGATTTATTTGTAACTATGGCAATAATATATTGTGGCTCCATGGCATGCCATTTCCTTTTGCTAATCCATTTCTCAGATAGGTTGGCCTACGTCACTCCCCACTAATGAAAAAGGTAGTTTCATGAAAAGAGCTCTGCGAGATAGGTATGATTAACATCTGTTTTTATTTTTTTAATTTTTTTGTGATTTAAAGAATTCATATAATCTGTATGGCTTTTGATCATGTTGCATGTGTAGCGTAGTTTAAGGATTATGTGGTTTGTAATAATAGGCCTATAAGGGCATAATGAGAGGATCACTTAACATTTTTCTACTTAACTAGGATTGCTTCACTAATATCTAAGCAGATAGCTTATCTTCCAATAGCTAATATATTATTATTATGATTATCATCTGAATTTGTTATTATTATGATTATTGCATTTCTTTTTTGTGGTTGATGTGCCAAGACAATGGGACTTGTTTGGCAGCAAAATGCATTGGAAGATCTTGTCAAGTCAAAATCGTTGCCTCTAAGACATGGTGCAGAAGAGTGAGTTGTCTAGCACTTCTTTATAGATGATTTTATACTTCAATGTGCTTTATGTTATTGTTCACTAAGTTGTTTACCCACAACAGGAAAACGCCAGCTTCAATCAACCAACGTGACCATGTTTATCTTAACCCAATAAGTGCAGAATTGTAGACATCGCTTGAATGATAAGAGCCACCACAACAATAATGGAGAACCTTCCACCTGCTACAAAAAGACAAGCATGAATTAATGGTACATACTAAAAAAATATTTAAAAAGCTTTGCTTTTGTTTGATTAGTTGCCAAGTACAATCATAGATTTTGCAAGCCTTATGTTGCTGATGATTAATATAGCATAACTTGCTTATCGATCTTCCTGTCAACAACCATCAAATTTGGTTTTGATGTATTGTTAGGATTTCATAGTTGCTATTGGTAGGGGGTTAGGCCTGGATTATAATTTGACTCTTCAATGGTATGTGTCTATTATTAATAGAATTGCATTAGTTATCAAAGAATCAAAAAAGAATTTTTGAATCTGTTAAAACTACGGAAATAATATTTTTGCCTCTGAACGTGTGGCCTTCAATGCATTTGTTAACGTCTATTGTCCCCACTCATATTAATTTTTACTTATAATAATTAAATTATGATATATTATAATAATTAAATTATGATCATATTATTGAAGTCAATCTCCTCTTCGTATGTTCTCTACTTCTCTTTCAAATTGTGATGGGTTATTAGATTTTGGTTCAATGTGGTAATTGCCTTTTGGGTGTCGCAGATTGAGGTCGACTGCTTATTCTTGCAACCCGCCCTGCAGCCATGGTTGACTCATTGCTTTGCGAACTCTGAGCCTAACAATACACCAGGTAGCTGTTAATTTAACCCTCTTTTCGTGTCTCTGTTGCTCTCAAATGTTGTTTCTACATTGGTTTGGCTCAGACCCGGTAATCGTCACAGGCTGCAAACCATTTACACGTGGTCGTCACGCCAGAACAACAACATATTTTTTGTGAGATCATCATACCCATGTATTGGTGTGGCAAACATGTTTGGTTTGCAGTCACAACGAGAACGCGAATCTGAGCCAAAAGTTGAAACTACCACGTTTTTGTATTTGATTTATAGCACTCGCGCAACGCGCGAGGATGTATCATCCTAGTTATGATAATAACAATACATTGTTAGAGGTGTTTGGTATTGTTTATTTTGAAAAGTAACTTTTAAAGTAATCATTTTTTATTTTTTTAAGATTTATTTTTTGGATAAAATTATTTTATAAAGTAATGTGAAAAACATAATAAGTAAAAAAGAAAAAAAAATTATATCCTACAATATAAATCGAATTTCAAAAAAGTACTTCGAAGTCTCTGTTCCTCTCGTCGTCATCTTTCAAAAAAATAGAAAAATAAAAAGAAATTCCATTGTGTCTTTTTATGACACAATAACGTCATATGTCTTTCATAAATGACACAATAAACTTTAATTTTTTATTTTTTTATTTTTCGTTTATTTTTTTCTTAGTGATGACGGCTAGAGGAGTAAAAGCTAAAAATTACTTTTTTGAAATTCGATTTAGATTGTGAATATAATTTTTTGTTGGACTTTTTTTTACTCATTATTATTCTCACACTTTGTAGTAAAAATACACTTTGTATTTGAACATATTTCTTACTTTTTAACCGTTTAAAATCAACTTATTAACTTTTTAACCAAACATACGCATTGACTTATTAATTTTTTTAAAGTTAATAAGTCAAAATTTGGTTAAAAAGTTAGTTTTCCAAACACGCACTCAAGCTCTAGATTTATATAAACTTAGTTTTTGTTTTGCATAAGATCATAGATGGATTGGATGATTTTATATTCAAGGTATGCATTTTTATCTTAAAATTTTATACATAAGTATGTTTCCTGCAATTTTGAACACAATACCTAAAGTTTATAAAACAATAGTCTGCAAGTTTCGTCAAGATACATCCACGAAAATGATAAAAAAATCATGCATAGACTGTGCTTGACTTCTTGCGGTACAAATAAAATCACGAGTAAATATGTAAGATTAAATTATTATATTTTGAAGGAAAAGAAAAACCATCCACACATTAAAAAACACAAGGATAATGTTAAAAGGACGTCCTGTCAGGTGTTAAAGGGATGCCATTTGACTTTTTTCACGGCCCGTAAAGGGCCTTACGGGCCGTATAGTTTTTCGAAATTTAATTTTCACAGCTTTATACGCTCACGGGCTGTGAAACCATCACGGCCCGTAAGAGTCCAACACACGGCCCGTGAAAAAGTGAACATACGGCCCGTGAGTTCTCTCACGGGCCGTAGTAGTCCTTCTGAGAATTTTTTTCCTCGATTTGCGTGCATTTTTTAATTTTATAATTATGTGACGTGACATATTATTCCTTGATTCGATTTAAGATTGTATATAAAACGTTATATATATTACTTGTTATATACGGTTAGTGAGAAATGAAACAGTTAAAATGTTTAATCGTAGAGGTAATAGAAGACGTCAAAATGAGTCCTCTTCAAACTCACGAGATATTGTGGAAAGTATTCCTGATCCAATAGATAACCATAATTGGCAGAATGGGAGGAACTGGTCTCAAAATGTTATTCACTTTATACGTAATGGTGATTCCCAAACATGTAGGGTGTATTACATGGTAATTCCGATATTCAGTTACAATTTGGCGTGAATTACTTGGAAATGTGTCTTTAGGTACAGATGTATGATTTAAAGTTTTTTTTTTGTAAATTTTATTTATTTTAAAATTCTAACAATTAAAAAAGTTTTTATTTTATCCATGTTCGGGCGTGGACAAATAGACTCACAATATGGAGATACGAAGAAATACGTAGAACAGAAGCGTTGTCGGGTAGTGATCGTTGGACATTCTCCCATTTGAGTGGTTTAACTTAATATACTCGGGTTCGTTAAGGGTAACGAATATGGCGACGGGAGTGACTGTCTATATCCCGCGTTATGGGAAGTTGATACGGTAATACTGTTTTCATGTTTAACATAAAAATCATGAATTTATAACCGTGAATTAAATTGTTTTGTAGGTTTACGTACCAATGACTGATGACGAAGAAAATTGGTATCTTTTTAAGATTTCTATGGACTCACTACAAGTTCGTATATATTCTCCATACGAATGCCGACCAAATACTTGATGATTCATGGTGCATTCATCGTAATGCCGAACGATTTTCGTACAATTCGAATCGTACGTTTTACATTTTCTGTCACGTATACAATATTGGCAGTACTCCGGACAGAAGAAATCGAAGAACTGGTTGTATCCGGTGAACCGTGTGGCCTCCTAATCCTGGTCATATTGGTGTGAGATTCGGAGTTGTAATTTGTATGTTATTCTGTAGGTTGGTTCAAAATAGATCTTTAGAGTGGCAAGAGGTTAGCTTACAGGATGCTTGCTTTAGATTTCGAAGATTTATGGCAGACGAACTGTATTCTAGACGTATAATGTAGAACAATAATGAAATATTTTATTAAAACATAAAGGTTTATTGGTACACTTTATTAAAAACGATAAACCGGTATTATCACACAATATCGTTCTTGAGCTGTTTCATAATATCTGTATGAGACGAGTTTGGGCATATTAAGAGCTGTCTGTTCTATGGGCTGGATCCGTATGAAGAGAAATATCATTGTAAAGGTAACGACTGTGTCATAATATCTGTATGACGAGTTTGGGCTTATTAAGAGTTGTCTGTTCTATGGGCTGGATTCGTATGAAGAGAAATATCATTGTAAAGGTTAAGGCTGTTGTCATAATATCTGTATGACGAGTTTGGACTTATTAAGAGCTGTATGTTCTATGGGCTGGATCCATATGAAGAGAAATATCATTGTAAAGGTGAACGGCTATTGTCATAATATCTGTATGACAGATTTGGGCTTATTAGAGCTGTCTGTTCTATGGGCTGATCCGTATGAAGAGAAATATCATTGTAAAGGTTAATGGCTGTTGTCATATATCTGTATGACGAGTTTGGGGTTTTAAAAGTTGTCTGTTCTATGACTGGATCCGTATGAAGAAAAAATATCATTGTAAAGGTTAACGGCCGTGAATGGTCTAACGGCCCGTATTTGTAAAGGTTACGGGCCGTGAAGGTGTCACGGGCCGTGAGTCCTACAACTGTTCTTTTTTAAAAAAACCCAGCCTCACGACCGTTAGGCCTCTCACGGCCCGTTTTAGTAATCGTTAACGGGCGTGAGGCCCTTCACGACCGTGAACCTGGATTATATATACGGCCTCACGGCCCATTTCTTCATTTACGCCCCCTAAACACACATCCGATTCACTCTGTCACGACCTCCAGATTTTCATCACTTCATACCGCCGACTCCTTACTACGATACATCAAATTCGTATTTTATTTTTGTATATTTATCGTTTAAATACGTTAAATTTAATTTAAAACGAAAAATTTCTGAAAAATTTTGGGGGTTACGGGCCGTGAACAGCTGTCACGGGCTGTAACCGTTTGAATTTTCGAAGGTCACGGGCCGTGACTGCTGTTCACAGGCCGTAACCCTTCGAATATTCAGAGGGGTCACGGGTCGTGACCTTCTTCACGGCCGTAACCCTTTATGTGTTCTTATGATTTTCAATTTTTTTTGCAGATTATGCCACCGCGCAAACGTTCACGTCCAGAGACCGAGCCTGAGGGTCAGGTGACTTCCTGGACCCACATACTGATCTTCGTTTTCCTCGAGAGACACAGCCACGGCTTAGGCGTGGAAGCTGATTGGACGGCCCCTGAAGGGGACCCGCACCCTCGACTGGGACGTGCTAGAGGAGGTTGGAGATATAGCACGTGCCCAGGACATTGTTGGGCTCGAGGGAGAGACGCCCTGGAGGCGTATGTTTGATTTAGGATCTAGGAGGGCTACAGGGAGCTCACGTTGGAGTTTTTGTCTACGCTTTTGTTCACTCCTGCGACAGAGGATGAGGACCCCCGGGAGCACCTAGCTATTCGATTTAGGCTGGGGAGCACTAGGTCTGAGTTCACCCTCGCTCAGTGGGCGATGACTCTTGGTTTTACACCCAGGAGGAGACGCAGGATGCTCGTTTTTATTCTGACGAGGTTCAGTTAGAGGCGACTCCTCTGGTCGGATGGTGGCCGACGATTCCGACCAGCAATAGGAGGGCGCCATTAGGGCGAGCTCCATAGAGATCCGTTGCACCGTACCTACACCGGTGCATTGCCGGCACCATTGCCGGCAGAGACCAGAGTATGGAGCAGGTGTCGCTCCTTGATTTATTTTTTCTGAGGGCTTTGCTTTCACCTAGACGGGTGAATCTTGCTCACTGCATGGCCGCCTATTTCTTCAGTGTCATTCAGGGCAAGGTAAAAAAATATTTATTGTGACATCCGACCCATTCCAACTTGTAAACCCGAACCCGTTTACATTAACCAATGGAATTTATTTCAATATGAGCGCAGTAATATTGTCATTTAATTCATATTATAATCATATAGTTATTAATATGATCTTATAAAAAAATTATTATAAAATTATATTAGTAATTACAAAGCTTAGTTATCGAATTTGAAAATAAATAAACTTTAAATATTTTTTTTAAGGTTTTCAAAGGTTTAACAAAAAAAAAAATAATAATAATAATAATAATAAAATTTATTATAAAATATTGTAAAATAAATGGATTTATGATATAAATTAAATTTTGGGTTGAAAATGTAAACTTTAAAACTTGTTGATGAAATTTTAACATAAAATGATAACAATCTAAACCACAAGGGGCCAAAGTGTAATTTTTTTAATCCCAGCCCCCACCCGTCGACCCTTCTACCCTCCGGCCACCTCTTCGGCGCTTCTCCGGCGACCCACAACCCTCAAAATTAACCAGTTTCAACCTAATTAATCATCCCCGACAAACCCACATGGAAGAATCGAACCTAATCCCCAAAATAATTTAAAATTTTAGTTGGTTAAGTGCGATCTGAAACCAAATCCACTTTCGGCCGAGAATCCTGGCCACAATCGCAATAACACACTATTATAATCAAATTAATCAAATATGAACTACCATAAATCTGTTTCTAATCAACCCCCATTCTCAATTTCATTTGAAACAATCGAAAACACCACACCCGATTCCCTCTTTCGATCGCGACCTGCAACTTAACGGGGGTCCATGTTCTAAGCTCTATCCAACCAAATTGATAAAGGGCTTTTAATCTCTATCATCATATGAAGCTTCCTACGAAATTAGTTTGAATTCCATCAAGTTTTGCTCACCCTTCGATCACCACATTGACCGCGACCTGTTCTTCATCGAGTTCAATTCCAAATCGACACCATACAGGTAATTAGACACACAAACACACTCTATTTTTCATGGGGAACAAAAGCCCCATGATTGCAGAGGCTTTTGAAATCAAATTGGTGGTCAATTTGGTCCGGATTCGAACTAGGGTTCATATGGTTTGGGGGTTTAACTGAAACTGTGTTTAAAAGAATTTAAACCCGATTCCTTTCGCGGCTGTATGCCATGGTTCACTGGTTCCCCACTCGTTTGCAATCCATGAGGTCCCGGGTTCGACCCCGGGCACCTACACTATATTTTTAAGGCCCTTTTAAGCCTTTAAAAATTCCAAAAAAAATCCCAAAAATCATAAAAATGTTTTTACAAACATTAAAAATTTTTAAAACCACTTGATTATTTTCTGAAATTTATTTTAACATTTTAATTATTTATTTTATTATTTTTTTTAAATATATAAAATAACTAGTTTAATTTTCTATAAAAATAGACTTTAAACAATGGTTAAAATCACAAATTATTATTGGTTAAAAATTCCAAAAAAAATCCCAAAAATCATAAAAATGTTTTTACAAACATTAAAATTTTTAAAACCACTTGATTATTTTCTAAAATTTATTTTAACATTTTAATTATTTATTTTATTATTTGTTTTAAATATATAAAATAACTAGTTTAATTTTCTATAAAAATAGACTTTAAACAATGGTTAAAATCACTAAATTATTATTGGTTCAAAAATATCTAACTATTACTGTTTAAATCATGACTATCCCAATTAAATATGAATGTTTTATATTTAAATTCTTCAAAATCATTTTCATTTCTTTTAGTCATTTAAATAATTAAATACTTTAATTAATTGACATAATTAATTAATAAAATTAATTATTTGTTTTTCCCAAACTTTAACAATAAATCAAAACAGTTACGTGTATTGATCCATTTATTTCTATTAAAATTCTAAACATAATCATTTTCAATAAATTCATTTTATTTATTTCGAGACATACAAATTAAATAAATTACTTTATTTAAACTACCATTCAAAACCCAATCTCAATGAAAACCCAACCTATTCCCAATTCTCACATTATTATTATTATTCTAAATCTAGGCACTGTTCCTTAGGTTAATCATAAGAAAATCGTAGGTGTCTAATCTATCACGTTCAAATTCAAATCTCATCAATCAAGTGAGTATTCATATCCCCTTTTTATATCATTTCTCCTTTGCGGGAAATCATGTGATACAATATTCAATCATGATATTCAATTGTTATTTCATTCTAAATTCAGTGAGTATTCATATCCCCTTTTTATATCATTTCTCATTCGGGGAAATCATGTGATACAATATTCAATCATGATATTCAATTGTTATTTCATTCTAAATTCAGTGAGTATTCATATCCCCTTTTTATATCATTTCTTATTTGGGGAAATCATGTGATACAACATATTCAATCATGATATTCTATTGTTATTTCATTCTAAATTCAATTCAAGACAGGTTATGTTATTACTTGCAACTATATGAACATACTATGATAAAGTGGACGACAGTAAAACCATAATTCAATCAATCAATCCTGGTATCAATGTTAGATCTACTGGTTGGATAACCCACCCCATATGAATAGTCGAGTGGTGATTGTGTATCAATGGTAGATATACTGGTTTGGATAACCCACCCCATATGAATAGTCGAGTGGTGATTGTGTCAGAGGCAAGAGTCAATCTATGGTGTATGTGTGGAGTCTATTATATGCAAGTGTCAAGTCAAGGGGTTTATATTGTGTCAGTTATCTATATGCTTCGATATTGCAATATAAGTCTTAACGTTACCTTGTGAATTGGATTATTCTCAATCAATCAATCAATCTATATGTATATTCAAAACTATGATTACTCACCAGCTAACTCTTTAGCTGACTTTATTTTCTCACATGATTGCAGGTTAAGCAAGTTAATGGACTTCTACATGATCACTTAAGACCCGGACTTAGTCAAAATAAAAGACTATTACTATTTGTGACTTCAACTGTTGTAATTGCTTATGTTAAACTCATGATATCCTGTAATCTGATTTTAATATTATTTCTACTATTAGACAATCATGTGTTATGAACAATCAATCATTCCCTCATCCGCTCCGATGATTCCACCGTCGGTCGGGGTGTGACAGATTGGTATCAGAGCCATGGTTATAGGGAACTAGGTTATTAGAAATGGAATGACCTAGACTATAACTAAGTATCTTTACACATGAGTCCTCTCATGTATTTTACATGCTTAGATAGGATTTTTATGTGCCTTACATGTTTATACTTGATTATGTGATTATATGCCTTATGTGATTCTTCTTATACTTTGAATCTTATCAATGTACACACGAATCTTAAATCATATTCTAAGGCATTGTGTGCCTAATTCAAGTGATTTCAAACTCCAAAACTCGATTGTTATTGACGGTTTTCAAATCTCATCAAAGTCTGTGTCTTACAACTTGAAACATGTAATACTGGAAGAGCGTGATGCCTGTATCTCGAGGTGTTCTGTCTAGGCAAGGTATTCGTATAAATCCAAATCAGACGATGGATCTGTCTACCTTACCTGGGAACCCTCGGGATGAGTATCTGCTTATAGGTACGCATGTCTTCAACAAAGTTGTGGTTGACCTAGTACTTTGATTAGTCAACGTACTCGTTTTGATTTACGAATCAAACGATTACACTCGGAACATATCATTGTTATTATGCCAAATTCCCGATTATCGTTTTCATGTGATATAACTCCTATTATCCAATTCTTATAAAATATCTTAATGATATTCCAGAATGTCTTCTCGTCAAATTCGTTCACGGTCTAGAAACTCGGCCGTAAGATTTCTGCTATTGTAGCACGTGAAGTTACTGCGGTCATCCCAACTCTACTTACCCATTTGAACCAAGTCAACAATGCTGATCAACACCAAACTGCACCAAACCCTCCCCAAACTTGTACTTACAAACATTTCAGTTCTTGCAACCCCACTAAGTTCAGTGGAACTGAAGGAGCCACTGGTCTTTTACAGTGGTTCGAAAGCATCGAGAACACTTTCCTAAACAGCGAATTCCCTGAAGTCTAAAAGTCCGGTATGCCACAAGTGTTCTCCAGAAACGCGCACTTACTTGGTGGAACGGAGAAAAACAAACCCGTGGAACTGATGCTGCTCTAGCATTAACATGGGCTGAAGTTAAGGAGCTCATGACTAAAGAGTTCTGCCCAAGAAATGAAGTCCGGAAACTAGAAGCTGAATTCTGGGAGTTAACCCAAGATAGTGGCGAGAACCTAGCATACACTAACCGATTCCACGAACTGAGCCTTTTGGTACCGCACCTTGCTACCCATACCTCCCGAGCCATCGAGAAATACATTGGTGGACTACCCATGCAGATTCAGGATACGGTGTTAGGAAGGAATCTTTCGACACTAGAAGATGCTATTAGACTGGCTGCGCAGTTAACCGATAATCATGTGAAAGCTGGTTCTTTAACCAGAAAAGGATCGAAGAAGAATACCGATAAACTCCCTAACGAAACCGTCAAATCCGACCAAGCCGAGCCTTTCAAGAACAAGAAGAGGAAGGCTCAATCTCAAAACTTTGCTGTGATTACCCCTGCTGTGCCAATTAATCAAGTCCCTCCAACTCGTCAACAAGCGGTAAACAACCAATCGCTGATGAAAAAGCCATACGCTGGACCCTATCCGCAGTGTAACATCTGCATTACCATCATCCCGCTAACACTCAGCGTCGTCAATGCACAAACTGTGGTCGTTTGGGTCATACATTCAACGTGTGCAAGAGTCCTGCTAAGACTCCGACTACTGCACCTGTCTTTCAACATCCTCCTGCAATTACCCAGGGTCGTGCATGCTATCAATGTGGTGATCCGAACCATGTTCGCAATCGATGCCCTCAACTTGTCAGTCCGGTTCCTACAGCTTAAGGACGTGCATTTAACATCAATGCCCAACAAGCTCGAGTCACCAATGATGTGGTGTTGAATAATTCTTGTCCTTGATTTCGTCTTCCTGATTTAATTCAAGATTTGTAATCATGATTTCCCTTTTGTTACATTGATGTAATTTAAAATTTTCTAAATTTCTAATTGAGATACTTTTCCTTTCGTTGTTGAGTCGAACTTTGAACTGTTTGCACCGTGGGAGACGAAAGAGTTTGCAAGTCAACCTATGACTAAGAACATTCGTATCTCCTAAATGATTCTAACTCATCAAAACAGGGGTGATTCCCTTACTATGATGATGATTCTTTATTCGTATCAATAAATGGTTTCCAATGATGTGTTTCATGAAATTTCATCCTCTGGATTAGGGTGATTTCCTTATCTCGAGGACTGACTTCAATTATTCTCTCTGGAACTTACATTTCACAAATGACATGATCTCACCAAAATAGGATTGAAACCCGTACTTTGGTGACAAATGTCAATCTTTGATTGTTTTCTTGTTGTTATGAAATTCAATCATCAAGATAGGCATATTCCATATCTTGATGACAATATCATTCTTATGGATTTGTATTTTCTCAAATGAAACGACCTCGTCAAAGTAGGAGTGAATTCTGGATTTTGATGAAGAGGTTTATCTTGTTATATTTTGTTTTTGTAAAAAAATTCATCGTTAAGATAGGAGTGATTTCCCTTACCTTAATGGTGAGTTATCTCATCTTATTTCTGTAGATCCTCAGATCAAACTTTTTGATTGGAAGGTTAGTGGTCATACCTTGAAAGTACACCATCAGGTTAGGGGTGAAAACCATACCTTGATGACTATTCTCATTTCTTGATCATCAACTTACCATGGTTGTAATCAAGTGACGAGACGCATGTAGTAACTTGAAGGGTGAAATAATGTTAGTGTTTCGACCTATTAAGCCAAAGCATGATCTCTGAACTTGAAAGGAGACCCGATCGTTTTAGGTTGATTTTGATTCCAAGCTTGGAGCATTTAAATTCTTAAATCGATTTCTTTCTCTCTATCTTCATGTTTTAACTCGATCTAGCTACATCAAACCATTTATTCCTTATCTATCGACTTTCATTGTGAATTATCATCAAAACCTGATTACGTGATGGTAGTCTTCCTAAACAATCTTTTGTCAAGTAAAGATATCATCTCTGATCGCGATGGTCGCTTCATCTCTCGTTTCTAGAAAAGTCTCCAATCATCTCTCGAAACTCAACTGAATCTTAACACAGCCTATCATCCACAAACCGACGGTCAGACTAAAAGAACGATACAAACCCTGAGGATATGCTCCGGGCTCGTGTCATTGATTTCAGTGGATCGTGGGATTCTCATCCTCAGTTGATCGAATTCTCTTACAATAACAGTTACCATACCAGCATCCAGATGGCACCATTTGAGGCCTTGTATGGTCGAAAGTGTTGATCTCCTATCTGTTTGTCTGAAGTTGGTGAATCACAAATACTGGTCCGGAATTGATACAAGAAACAACCGACAAAATTCATAAGATCCGTGATAACTTGGTCGCTGCTAGAAATCTTCAAAAGCATTATGCTAAAAAAGACGTAAGCCCATGGAATACAATGTCGAAAATCTTGTACTTCTTAAGGTATCACCTTGGAAGGGAGTGATTCGCTTTGGAAAGAAAGGGAAGCTAGCACCTCGTTACGGGGGTCCATTCAAAGTGCTTGAGCGAATTGGGAAAGTGGCCTACAAGCTTGAACTACCCCAAGAGCTCAGCAATATACATCCGACGTTTCATGTTTCAAATCTCAAGAAATGTCTTGCCAACGAAAATCTCCACATTCCACTCGACGAAGTCTAGATTGATGAATCTATGCACTTTATTGAGAAACCTGTGGAAATTATGAATCGGGAAGTCAAACAACTCAAATGTAGTAGGATACCCATTGTCAAAGTCCGCTGGGAATCTAAACGTGGCCCAGAATTCACCTGGAAACGTGAGGACCAAATGAAAACCCAGCATCCTCATCTTTTCGTTTCAGTCTCCTTGTGAACAAATTTCGGGACGAAATTTCCTAAAGCAGGGGAGACTATGACATCCGACCCATTCCAACTTGTAAACCCGAACCCGTTTACATTAACCAATGGAATTTATTTCAATATGAGCGCAGTAATATTGTCATTTAATTCATACTATAATCATATAGTTATTAATATGATTTTATAAAAAAAATATTATAAAATTATATTAGTAATTACGAAGCTTAGTTATCGAATTTGAAAATGAATAAACTTTAAATATTTTTTTAAGGTTTTCAAAGGTTTAACAAAAAAAAAAATAATAATAATAATAATAATAATAAAATTATTATAAAATATTGTAAAATAAATGGATTTATGATATAAATTAAATTTTGGGTTGAAAATGTAAACTTTAAAACTTGTTGATGAAATTTTTAACATAAAATGATAACAATCTAAACCACAAGGGGCCAAAGTGTAATTTTTTTTATCCCAGCCCCCACCCGTCGACCCTTCTCCCCTCCGGCCACCTCTCCGGCCGCTTCTCTGGCGACCCACAACCATCAAAATTAACCAGTTTCAACCCAATTAATCATCCCCGACAAACCCACATGGAAGAATCGAACCTAATCCCCAAAATAATTTAAAATTTTAGTTGGTTAAGTGCGATCTGAAACCAAATCCACTTTCGGCCGAGAATCCTTGCCACAATCGCACTAACACACTATTATAATCAAATTAATCAAATATGAACTACCATAAATCTGTTTCTAATCAACCCCCATTCTCAATTTCATTTGAAACAATCGAAAACACCACACCCGATTCCCTCTTTCGATCGCGACCTGCAACTTAACGGGGTCCATGTTCTAAGCTCTATCAAACCAAATTGATAAAGGGCTTTTAATCTCTATCATCATATGAAGCTTCCTACGAAATTAATTTGAATTCCATCAAGTTTTGCTCACCCTTCGATTACCACATTGACCGCGACCTGTTCTTCATCGAGTTCAATTCCAGATCGACACCATACAGGTAATTAGACACACAAACACACTCTATTTTTCATGGGGAACAAAAGCCCCATGATTGCAGAGGCTTTTGAAATCAAATTTGGGGTCAATTTGGTCCGGATTCGAACTAGGGTTCATATGGTTTGGGGATTTAACTGAAACTGTGTTTAAAAGAATTTAAACCCGATTCCTTTCGCGGCTGTATGCCATGGTTCACTGGTTCCCCCCTCGTTTGCAATCCATGAGGTCCCGAGTTCGACCACGGGCACCTACACTATATTTTTAAGGCCCTTTTAAGCCTTTAAAAATTCCAAAAAAATTCCCAAAAATCATAAAAATGTTTTTACAAACATCAAAAATTTTTAAAACCACTTGATTATTTTCTGAAATTTTTTTAACATTTTAATTATTTATTTTATTATTTGTTTTAAATATATAAAATAACTAGTTAATTTCCTATAAAAATAGACTTTAAACAATGGTTAAAATCACTAAATTATTATTGGTTCATATAATATCTAAGTATTACTGTTTAAATCATGACTATCCCAATTAAATATGAAAGTTTTATATTTAAATTCTTCAAAATAATTTTCATTTCTTTTAGTCATTTAAATAATTAAATACTTTAATTAATTGACATAATTAATTAATAAAATTAATTATTTGTTTTTCCCATACTTTAACAATAAATCAAAACAGTTATGTGTATTGATCCATTTATTTCTATTAAAATTCTAAACATAATCATTTTCAATAAATTCATTTTATTTATTTCGAGACATTCAAATTAAATAAATTACTTTATTTAAACTACCATTCAAAACCCAATCTCAATGGAAACCCAACCTATTCCCAATTCTCACATTATTATTATTATTATAAATCGGGCACCGTTCCTTAGGTTAATCATAAGGAAATCGTAGGTGTCTAATCTATCACGTCCAAATTCAAATCTCATCAATCAAGTGAGTATTCATATCCCCTCTCTATATCATTTCTCCTTTGGGGGAAATCATGTGATACAATATTCAATCATGATATTCAATTGTTATTTCATTCTAAATTCAGTGAGTATTCATATCCCCTTTTTATATCATTTCTCATTTGGGGGAAATCATGTGATACAATATTTAATCATGATATTCAATTATTATTTCATTCTAAATTCAGTGAGTATTCATATCCCCTTTTTATATCATTTCTTATTTGGGGGAAATCATGTGATACAACATATTCAATCATGATATTCTATTGTTATTTCATTCTAAATTCAATTCAAGACATGTTATGTTATTACTTGCAACTATGTGAACATACTATGATAAACTGGACGACAGTAAAACCCTAATTCAATCAATCAATCCTGGTATTAATGGTAGATCTACTGGTTGGATAACCCACCCCATATGAATAGTCGAGTGGTGATTGTGTATCAATGGTAGATCTACTGGTTTGGATAACCCACCCCATATGAATAGTCGAGTGGTGATTGTGCCAGAGGCAAGAGTCAATCTATGGTGTATGTGTGGAGTCTATTATATACAAGTGTCAAGTCAAGGGGTTTATATTGTGTCGGTTATCTATATGCTTCGATATTACAATATAAGTCTTAACGTTACCTTGTGAATTGGATTATTCTCAATCAATCAATCAATCTATATGTATATTCAAAACTGTGATTACTCACCAGCTAACTCGTTAGCTGACTTTATTTTCTCACATGATTTCAGGTTAAGCAAGTTAGTGGACTTCTACATGATCACTTAAGACCCGGACTTAGTCAAAATAAAAGACTATTACTATTTGTGACTTCAACTGTTGTAATTTCTTATGTTAAACTCATGATATCCTGTAATCTGATTTTAATATTATTTCCACTATTAGACAATCATGTGTTATGAACAATCAATCATTCCCTCGTCCGCTCCGATGATTCCGCCGTCGGTCGGGGTATGACATTTATATTAATTCTTAATAAATAAGTATTATCTATTATTTGATCTATTATTATATTATAATTTGATTGTTTTGCAGATGGATAGCCCCATTGTTTGCGGCTCTTTCATCACCGTCATTGCCTCTTGATTAGGGTTGTTTACGGACGCCCTAATTGCGAAGCAGACGACGGACACGCCGCCTAGAATTTTAGGTCGACAGACCGTCATGGCCATGGGGATTGCCGCCAAATTTGGCGACGACCTCCGATGGTCCACTGATGGTGGTCGGACCATCTGGCAGCCTATGGCGGGGGTTGGTGGTAAGGAGGAGCAGCCGCCGCAGCCGCGGGAACACGCCCCACCGCCAGTACCGCCTGTTGCTAGGACTATCATTCGGCAGATTCCGCCGACGGGGGAGTTCATGGCGGAGTCACTCCATTTGGCGCGCCAGTCCCACGCCTTACTTGTATGGATGGCGGATGTGTACAACATTTGGGCTACTAGCCAGGGTATTGACATCCCCCCTCGGCCGGAGTTGCCTCCGTTTGTCAAACGACCTGGGGGTGATGACGAGGAGGCTGTTGGTGGTGATGAGGAAGATGCTGGTGGTGGTGATGAGGCATAGATATTTAGCTTTCATGTAAAAAACTTGATAAATTTTGTTGATATATTATGACTTATTTTGGATGACGTTTAAATGTTTGATTACATGTTTAAAATTCAACAACAATATTGATTAAATAAATAATTGATTACATGTTTACAATTCAACAACAATATTGATAAATGTGTAAATTATACTAAATCTATACGTTCAATCGGGTCTACGGGCCTTAGTTTGAGATATTTTTTAAATCGACTTCCGTATATAACCTCCCAATCATTAGCGTTTTTTGTTTTGTACAAATACCAATATTTGCTCGGAACAGGCATTGGATAGTCACCCACTAATCGAATTCTAATGAAATGGTTATCTTGAACATAAGCAATTGAAATCATATGATGTTCACTGATATCACGAGGAGATAACCAGAACGGGAAAAAAGTAGCGGAGTTGCCGATAGATATAAAAATTATAACCACTCGAAACCTGTTAGCAATAAGGATTGTAGCAGGTGGCACTGTCATCCAATTTTGTGGGGAGCTGCACCTAAGCCGTTCCAGTTTAATGATTCCCTTATTTATTTATATCAGGAAACATCGCAGCGTACCTATGTCCGTTTTCATCCAACTCAGCTATAAGTTCCGTACGAATAAAACGCCAGTGATTTTCACCATATCCCAGTGCGAGTGCTATAGCACGAAAACCACAATTGCCGTCGGCTAAAACATCATTTGCACCTGAAATATACGGGAAAAAGAATGATGGAATCCAACGATTAAACCGAAAAAAATTGTTTTTATCTTCGTCGCCCGTGATATATGAAAACTTGGAATTCTGTTGAGATAATCCATCTTTGGCTCTTGATTTCAAAGACATGGATTGACTGCGCTGCAAAGACCCTTGTTTTGACTTCACCACTGAACTTGAATATGTTGGCGGACCTTCAAAATTTTCTCTAGGTTGAACATATGAACTATGTCTGGGGGGTCTAATATTGTTTCTTTTTGCTTATCTTTTTTAGGACGACCCCGTGTATGTGTTTGGATTTTAGGAGGTTTTTTATCAGTTTTTGAAGGATTAATGAAAGATTTGAAAATATTAATCAAAGATTTTTTCACATTTTCAGGTTGGACAAGTAAATATTTTATCACCATCTCCATCTCTTTATGTACATCTACTTGAACCTCTCGTACAATATACGCGGGTGAAAAATTTAGCTTCCTCCAAAAACATCAATGGCATCGAGCGGGATACATTGACCTATAAAATAATATATTAAATTAAATATAATAAAAGTTTTCATGAAAAATAAAAAATATAAAAGAACATTCACCTGTTTGAAAGTAATTGTTTAATTTACAAGCACACGGAAGACCACAGCTAGTAAAAAGTTGGCAGCCACATGATTCTTTGGATATAATTAGATGATTTATCCTGTTAATCTCACAAACTAACATATCCAAAGCTACAAAAGAAACGTCAACTCAGCAATTTAAGCACTTTATGATTATGTTGCACCATAAGCATGATTTTGCTTTTGGTAAAACTTTCTTTTATAACAATTTCCTGGGTAACTAAGATATTAATAAAAGGAATAAATCTATCCAGGGTGCTACTGGTTGCTTTCAGGTAACTTTTCAACAACGAATGTTGGCTCTCAACTCGGTTGGTTGTGTGCTGACCGAAGTTATAACTTTTATTTATCCACGCCGACACAAATCTCTCTTTGTAGGGGTCCAACCAGTTTTTTTTAGGTACATCAGCACTCCTATTTAAAAAAATGTACTTATTTTTATGTAAATATACATATATTTTTAAGAATAACACTAGAAAACTTACTTGAATGTTTGGACACCAATCTGCGATAAAGGAGGTCGTAATTATAAGCGTATATGTCCGTCGTTACAGAGTTAATAAGTACCGACCACACATGCTCAAAAGCACCCCACTCTTCATTTGAAAAACTCGACTTGCAATGTTTAGCAATATTTTCTGAAATATGCCATCTGCAAAGTAATCGAATAGCACTTGGAAAAACTTCTTCTGACGCTTTCATCAAAGCGAGGTCTCGGTCGGTTAGTATAACACGGGGCTCCATACACTTTTCTTCCAGCGTTGCTTTTAGTTGCTCTAACACCCATCTGAAGTTGGCTTCAAGCTCATAATCAATGAATGCGTGAGCAACAGAAAAAGAATTCAGGGTGGATGTCACACCAACATTTAAACAAATGACATTTTATACAAGTTAGTTTTGTAAGTTGTATCAATCATCAACACGTGTGGTACGCACGCCATAATGTGTGAGATGTGGGATGTATAAAAAAACCCCGTCGACGGTATTTGTCGGTTCATCTATGTGAGGGGTGTAAATATATTGATGTTGTTGTAGTATAGAAAAAAAACCTACATTGGGGTTTCACCAATTTTGGTGGACTTTTTAATTTTTGCCCGAGCGTTATATATGGTTCGTAACACAGACATGTTATTGGGATTTTGTTCCCTCAACGTGCCTAGAATGTTTCGAGGGTCAATATTTTACTCGGTCAGATTCTTTACAGTAGAAAGCTCATTTTCGATGAGCCTCATTGCATATGCATGTCCTTCCAGGTGTTCAGAAGGTTCATGGTTATGAGTATCGTCCACAACAACTATAATCCACTCATCTCTCTTCATCTCGTACTTACCCTGCAATTCAAATTGACAGTTTGTTTTTTTGATACCACTTTTTCTTAGATTGGATGCTCCCTTATATACACCACCCGATCACATTTCAACCAAATTTTAACCACCACACCATTCGAATTTCTTTTTGAACGTTTGGTCATAATAACAAACCCATTTTCTCGCCACACGTTACTTGCCCAATCAACTAATTCTTCACGAGATGAGAAAACCTAATCAATTTTATATTTTTAGTTAGTTATTACTAAATGAAAGTAAATTAAATATGATATACCTTATAACCTGATTCGTGTCGTATAAACTTTTTTTACCGGAACCAGAACTGTCATTATCACCGCTGCTATCGCCACCGTTATCACCCCCGTCATCGCCGCCGTCATTCCCGCCGTAATTGGACGCGAACTGTCCTAAATAGTTTGAAGCACCCTCATCGTAATAACCGTAACCCTCCTCAGGGTAATAGTTAGATTCCGAACCGAATAAATAGTTGCTATCCCAGAAAGACATCGTAACGTTAAATATTATTTCAAACTTATCGTAGAAATTTGAATTATGAAATGAATTTATAAACTAAGTTTATATAGTAGTTCACATGTAATATTGCATCCCGTCACATAATTAACACGAATATTGAGGAATATTACGTCATATCAAATAACGTAATAAATACAAAATTACACGACTATCGAGGAATATTACGTCATATCAAATAACGTAATAAATACAAAATTACACGAAAAACGAGGAATAATATATCTCGTCAAATTATTAAAGGTGAAAATAGGGCCCGTAAAGCAGTTCACGGCCCGTAAGTGAAAGGTCTAACGGGCCGGTAACGCTTAACGGGCCGTGAAAAAATTAGACCGTGAACTCCTTCACGGGCCGTTACATTCTTGAATGACTGATTTGACTACCCGACAGTCAATACGGCCCGTGAAGGGCCTTACGGCCCGTAAGGAGGGCGTCTCTTTATCCTCCAGGGCGTCTCCAGTAAGGATGGACACAATCTACACTTGAACATATATCAAAATCTGACTATGATGTATTTCTACTACCTGGAGATTTGTCTTATGCTGATTCGATGGAGCCGTTATGGGACTCCTTCGGCCGCTTGATGGAGCCGCTAGCGAGCAGGCGGCCGTGGATGGTGATGCAAGGGAACCATGATAGTGAGAATATCACTGCCAGCCCGGCCACCTTTATTGCTTACAATGCGAGGTGGCGTATGCCATTTGAGGAGAGTGGTTCTGGTTCTAACTTGTACTACTCGTTTGAGGTGTCGGGGGTCCATGTTGTCATGTTGGGTTCCTATGCTGAGTTTGGGTTTGGCTCGAGCCAATACGGTGGTTGGAGTCTGATTTGAAGAAGGTTGATAGGAGAAAAACGCCATGACTCGTGGTGCTTATCCACGCACCATGGTATAATTCTAACCATGATCATCAAGGTGAAATACAATCGGTTGGTATGATGGAATCAATGGAGGGTTTGCTTTATGAAGCTCGTGTTGATGTCGTTTTTGCAGGACATGTTCATGCCTACGAGCGTTTTGTAAGCAACCTACTCATAAATCCAAATCTAAACGATTGTTATTTTAACTTGCAAGTTTGTACGATGAACAAGCTAATTTCTCTTTTGTTTTTGTAGAACCGTGTTTACAATAAAGAAGCTAATAACTGCGGCCCGGTACATATAACAATCGGGGATGGAGGCAACCTACATGGTCTTGCTAGCAAGTGAGGGACTCAATCAAACAACTGTGTTTTTTTCATTCTAATACACAATTCAATCATTAACAAGTTAAGAAAATCATGTTTTGTAGCTACACCGAACCACAACCAACGATATCAGCATTCAAGGAAGCAAGTTTTGGGCACGGGCAACTCGAGGTGGTCAATGCGAGTCATGCTAAGTGGTCATGGCATAGAAATGATGACGATGAATCAGTTCAAGCCGATTCAGTGTCCCTGATAAGCCTTGCTTTCGATCCAGCTTGTAAAAAGCAAGAAACATGAACTCCTTATCATATATTTATTTTTATCTCAAAATGGGTAAGATTTGGTACAATTGTTATTATAACTGCTTAGTGATTGTTTACAAGCACAATTATCTCAAAATATGTTATAATTACAATTTTATACCTTAAAAAGGGTAATACCAAATATAACAGTTGTACAATATTACCTTGATAATGGTTTGTTTAAGACATTAGGAAGTAGAATGAAGTCCAAAACACATGTTTTAAACTAACTTTGACCAAGTAGAAGTGCTTTTAGGATGGCATCACTGTTCCCAGCGGCATAAGGGAACATGTGGCCTGCGCCCGTGAGCTCGTGGTATTTTATCCATGGAAGTTGTTGGGCTATATGCCGTTGCAGTGTTACCGGCACAAGAATATCTTCATCACCCATCCATATATGAACGGACCCTTCGTTTTCTGAAAACGGGTTCTCAATTTCGGTGGGGTCAAATTCCCATGTACCAAATCCAATATTCAAGTCGCGGTGGATTGATTCGTATTCTCCTTGTTGCCTTACTTGTCCCTTCATAACATGAGAAAAGAATCAACGAAACCACATATATCATAATCAGTTTTCTACTTTTTTTACCCTTGGTATTTAACAAATGTAACCGTGACAACCAGTTACCGGAAAACTTGTGAGACTCAACCACTACCCTGCTAACCAATGAGTTTAGGTAAAAACACACCTTGCGCAATGTGGCCTTCAAAAGGGTTTAAGGCAAAAAACTAGTGGAACCGGATTTAAAACTGAACTCTGTTAGGAAGATTAGCGCTTGCCATAGCGCCACGCCCTTGAAGGTTGAAATAATATATATGTTTCATTAATATTTGACACATACGCGTACCAATTTTGACTCGTCACAAAGAAAATAATACGTGTACCAAATTCAACCCATTAACTTATGAACGGGTCGAGTGTTGTTATTTATTTCTCTCTACCATGTCAAATGGATAGAAAGTGGCCCAAGGTGTATTTTTAGAGCTTAAAGCCTCCTAAATCATCTCTGTTCAAAACGTAGACCATTAATCAAAATATAATCATTATCATATTTGACACACTAACTTCAAATATGAAATTAAGTTCTCTTAAAAAAATCTGTTTTGGGCCCCTGTGGGTATACGGTTTTGATCCCTACCAAACCCGCCCATTTTGCCAAACCGGTAAGCATAATGGTAAACCAACAAACTGCATGTTTGGTACCTCTACAGCAGCTCTGCCGGCTGTAAATATAGGCACGAGTTCTCTATCTTGGCGGGAAAAAATATCAGGGCTGTGAACAATAAAAGTTAGACTAGGAAACAATTTTTGAGTGTTCCACCAGTAGGTCAATGACGGAGCATAGTGAGCGACCCGTAGACTCCATTGATCTTGAAGAAAATGCTTTGAAAATGCTTGTTGAGATAAGTTTGATGGCAAGTTTGGCCACCAATAATTGACTACTGGAGCTATAAGAGCTGCTCCTGCTAACCTGTTTAGATCACATATAATTATATGACAACTATAGTTAGATTAACATATAAAAATACTTTTAATCTAGGTTGCATGAAATTAGGAATTAAAAAAAAAGTAGGGAATTGATTTTTAGGTTAAACATGAAATAATTTCAGTAATAACAAAATTTTAAATTTCTTTTATTAGACTAGTGGTGTGTTAGATATAATTACATAAAGGGTGAGGTTATTCTAAAAAGTGCATTTTTGCTACAAAATGTGAGAAGACACAATGAGCCTAAAAAAGTCACAAAAAAATTAATATCTTACAATCTAAATCGAATTTTAAAAAAGTACTTTGGAGCCTCTGTTCCTCTCGTTGTCCTCTTTCAGAAAAAAAAAATAAATAAAATAATTTTCATTGTGTTTTTATATGACATGTGTGCGAGCACCGGTAGGAGACACAGACTCATTCTCAGTGGAAGTGGGACTCCACCAAGGATCGGCATTGAGACCATTTCTCTTCGCACTAGTGTTGGATGAGATGACTAAGTCAATACAACAGTCAGTCCCGTGGTGCATGCTCTTCGCGGATGATATTGTCTTAATATCAGAATCTAAAATGATGCTTAACGACAAGCTAGAGCAGTGGAGAGCAGCGCTAGAGAGCAGAGGATTAACGATAAGTCGCTCTAAGACGGAATACATGCATTGTAACTTTGGTGGCGACGAGGAAGAGGACACCCAAATCAGTATCCAGGGCATGCCGGTCCCACGGACATCTAGGTTCAAATACCTGGGCTCGTACCTGCAGGAGGATGGAAAGATACACAGCGATGTAGCTCACCGTGTCCAAGCAGGATGGTGCAAGTGGAGAGCAGCATCAGGGATACTATGTGATAAGAGGTTTCCAGCAAAACTTAAGGGAAAACTATACAGAGTGGCGGTACCCCCAGCTATGCTATATGGAACAGACTGCTGGGCCATAAAGAAATCGCACGAGAAACAAATAAAGGTTGTGGAAATGCGAATGCTAAGGTGGATGTGTGGTCATACAAGACTGGATCGGATAAGAAACGAAGTGTTTCGACAGAAGTTAGAAGTGGCTTCTATTGCAGATAAAATACGAGAGGGAAGATTAAGATGGTATGGACATGTCAAGAGGAGACCAATGGCAGCACCGGTCAGAGCAGTGGAGAACATCATCATAGAGGGTAGGAAGAGTAGAGGACGACCTAGGTTGACTTGGGAAGAGAGAATTAGGCGAGATATGGTACACTTGCACCTCTCTGAGCACATGATCGAGGATAGGAGTGAGTGGAGACGTAGAATTAAAATTAAGGACTTTTAGTGGTTTCTGTAGCTAGGAAAGGACTTTGTTTACTTGTTACGAGGCCTGATGTGTATGTAGTACGCTTGGACCTTTTTAGGGGAAACTTGCTGCTTTCCTGATGCATGCTTGTTCATTTTATACTTCCTTTTAGTGATATTTTAATGTTTGTTGTATGATGTGTGTTGTACCATATACATATATCATATATCGTACGTTTGATTATATGTTGATTCGCTAGCGTTATAGCTTTTGTATCGAGCCAGGGTCTCTTTGGAAGCGGTCTCTCTACCTATCTGGATAGAGGAAAGACTTGCCACCACCTACCCCTCCCAGACCCTGCTCTTGAGTGGGATATACTGGGTTTGTTTGTTTGTTTGTTTTTATATGACACAATGACGTCATTGTGTATTTTATATTGACACAATGACGTCATTGTCTTTCATAATGACACAATGAAGTCATTGTGTCTTTCATAAATGACACAATAAAAAAACGTTAATTTTTTTATTTTTTTTATTTTTCGTTTATTTTTTTCTTAGTGAGGATGACTAGGGGAACAAAAGCTCCGAATTACTTTTTTGAAATTCGATTTAGATTGTGAGATATAATTTTTTGTGTCTTTTTTTGACTCATTGTGTCTTCTCACACTTTGTAGCAAAAATACACATTGTATTTGAACCTTTTTCTTACATAAATTATATAACTTTGAGAGCAAACCGGGTGCAACAAAGCTCCTGCGTGCGTGGGGTCTGGGAGAGTGTCAGGCCTCACGTATGCAACCTTAACTTGCATTTCTACAAGAGGCTACAACCAAAGATCACAAATTTGGCAGTTTGGGTTCATGAAGTTCTCTCTCTTATCAGAGTGAAATTTCAGTTTTAGACAAATATACAAGTAAAAGTTTAATTTTTGACAAAAATACTAGTGAATGTTTAGCTTTTCAGAAATATGAGTGAAAGTTCAGTTTTTGACAAAAATACGAGTGAAAGTTCATTTTTTGACAAAATTACTAGTGATAGTTCATCTTTTTGACAAACTTAAGAGTACAATTCAATTTTTATTATTTTAACAAATCTGACAGTTCAAATTTTATTGCCCAGAAACATAACAAATTTGGAACCCTATGTTTGTCAAATAAAGCTCACACTCTTAAACTAGTCAAATGTTGAACCTTCACTCCTTTTGATGAGATAGGAAGTTACTTCTTCCCACAATGTCAAAATTTGAGATATTTGGTTACTTTTATTTGGTATTTCCCCTTCTAAGAATAATCTAGCTTTATATACAAAATGATTTAAGAGGTTATATGTACTAAAACTACATGCCGGGAGACTTCAACCTGTTTCCTTATAACCTTACTTTATGTTAATTAATCATGTTTGCCCGTTTAGAGACAAATAAACAAAAAGCGAATCAACCTATTCATATGCAAAATGGGTCTTAATTGACACCTCTGACACTAATCCTCTTGTTCCATTCTCAACTCAAACTTATAATACTATAAAAGAGTGACATCAATGATACTTTGAAACGCAAATTTATACGCATACCTGTGAGGAATGTACTTCAAATAAGACCAAATAATTTGCCCTCCCAGAGAAAACCCAACTACATAAAATTTGGGTCCAAGTTCCAGTTGATCAGCAAGTTCTTCTGTATCTAAAGCCAAACTCTTTAGTGTCCGTTTAGGATCTGGATCGCTCTCTCCATAACCAGGTCGATCAAACGCAACAATATAAATCCCCAAATCTTCAATCAATGCCTGAAAAAGTCAACCAACTGTTTAATCAACCTTGATACTGAAACTAATAAATGATCAACAAGACACTAAAGAAACCATACGCGAGATGCTGCTGTGGCAATAACAGCATAATGCTTGATAGAGTTGAGGCCATGGACATAAATTATTTTGTGCTTTGCTGATTCTTTAGGTACACCATAATCTTTATAGGACAAATATCTTCCATCCTTAAGCTTGATTCTTGGTGTTGTAATGGGAAGCCCGTCCGGAGGCCCGACCTTCTTGGGGGCGGGGGGACAAGCTGCTTGATAAGCCCATGATAAAAACCCGGTAAAGAATACGAGTAGAAATTTCAAGAAAATCCCTGAAATGTTCCAAGTACAACATATTGAAATGTTTGAATGAGGTTTGAAGCTGAACTAGATCATGATAATTTAACTGAACACTTATGTCTAATGGTAGGGTGGTAAATCATGAACCATTCTTCAAGAAATTGGTTGATTTGCGGGAAAAATTGCATATGAGTTCATTTGGGGCAAATCAAATTATTCAATGGGTAGATTGGATCTATTGAAATTATACAACGGGTCAAAATGGGTCACTCTTAAAAAACTTGCTAACCTAATCCAAATGGACCAACACCACCATCACCAGCGGCCATAAAAATATAGCGGATGAACTCATTCAGATACCTTTTTCTAAAACAACTCTCTCCAACCTGAGCCCATTTGAGTCAAATACAGATTTGATACTTTTCTAATATCACCTGTCATGACCTCACTCGTCCTGCCACGAGCCCACGACTAGCGATCCGGTCATTTTATCAGGCTTACTAATAGCTTAAACTTAGATCCATGAATTTTTTAAGTTCATAGCACATAAATTCCCAATAACAAATCTTAATTACAAGTTTAGAAGTTGCTGGCTGATAGAGATTTTACTATAGTACTATAAGTTGTGACTGAGTTTGTCTTTTGTAATTGTGGGAGGGTGATTAGTGTAATTCCTAGTTCTATAAATATAGGTCATTGATCATATGTAAGGTAAGAGAGAGAATAGTTAGTGTAAGGCTCATTGCATTAGCATGAGTAGGGCATAGCCCTCGGAATCCTTTTGGGTTAGTTATATTGTGTAAATCATTTGGATCTTCCTTTTCATTCAATATATAGTAAGCATTTTGTTCTTCTTCAATCCAATTCTTATTATTGGTCCGACCTGCCGCCTCTCCGCTCTCCTTTCACTTTTGATTTCACTTTCACTCTAGCCACTGTCCATTTCACCTTCAATTGCTCCATCGCTGTTTGTCCTGTTCATTGGATTTTAATTCGATCCCAAAGTCCGACTTCCACATCCAATTCTATTCGATTCACAATTCCCAATCATGGTAAATCAGACTTCTCGTTTGGATAGTCATGAACAACAGATTCAACAACTTCAATCGGATGTCGCTGCAATTAGGGCTTCTCTATCGGTGTTAGAAACAGATAGGGTGGAATCGGTCGAATTCCGTAAGGTGATGCTTGGTTGGATGAAGCAATTTGAGATGAAACCGGGATCAGATTCGGCAGTTTCAGACATCGACAGTGGTCTTCGATCTGGTTCCGGCACAAAATCAGGTCAATTAGATCCTCCTTCCATTCTACCTTGCGCAGTGAAGAAGGTGAAACTGCCTGAATTCAGCGGTTTCGATCCTCAAAGATGGATCCAAAAGGCGAATCTCTATTTTGATCTTAACCATACTGCTGATACTGATCGCTTGCCACTCGCTCGTTTAAGTATGATCGGAGTTGCACAACATTGGTTTACAATCATCCTACAGGTTCGTCCTTCTTTGAATTGGATCGACTTTCAATCCGAATTGCTACAACGTTTCAGCGGTCTATTGATTCAAAACCCCTATGAACAATTAGCAACTATTAAGCAATCGGATTCCATTTTTGATTATATTGATGATTTCGAGTATTTGTTGTCCTTGGTTCCCCGATTACCGGAATCTCAAACTCTCGGATATTTTATTGCTGGATTGAAGGATGATGTCAAGCCAAGGGTCCGTTTACTTCGTCCAACCTCGTGTATGGATGCCATGTCGTTGGCCAAGGATGTTGAGTTGATGCTTCGGCCATCAGCTTCTAAGTTTGGGTTGTTTCGCTTCCGATACTTTCCACATTCGGGGTTGCCCTCTTTGGATGCGGGGTTTGGGCATTCTTCTGGGGGTGCTGTGGGGTCTGCTGGATATTCCAGTCTTGCCAGTGGGCAAGGCGGTTATCGTGATCGTGGCATTCGCTCCTTATCACGTACCGAATGGGAGGAACGTCGGAAGAAAGGACTATGCTATAAGTGTGGCCAACTCTATAGTCCGGCTCATAAGTGTCCGGAGGGAAAACTTCGTGTGATGTTACTCGGGGATGATGAAATCGAAGGACTTGAAGGACAACATTTTCAGCTGGACCGTGTGGATGATTTTCGCTCGGATGGGTCTCCTTCGGCCATGGGGTCTTCTTTCAAGACTTGAGGACAAGTCTTGTGTTATGGGGGGTGTATTGATAGAGATTTTACTATAGTACTATAAGTTGTGACTGAGTTTGTCTTTTGTAATTGTGGGAGGGTGATTAGTGTAATTCCTAGTTCTATAAATATAGGTCATTGATCATATGTAAGGTAAGAGAGAGAATAGTTAGTGTAAGGCTCATTGCATTAGCATGAGTAGGGCATAGCCCTGGGAATCCTTTTGGGTTAGTTATATTGTGTAAATCATTTGGATCTTCCTTTTCATTCAATATATAGTAAGCATTTTGTTCTTCTTCAATCCAATTCTTATTACTGGCAGTAGAAACATATTTAGACTTTTACGGTCAAATTGACCATCCTTATGAACCCTAATTAACACCCTAATAAAGGTCCATTAATAAGTACGATTCACATATATTTTTGTGATTTAAAATTTAAATGATACTCTCATTTTGTCTTAACTGAATCCAAAACCTACATCAAGTTGCACTTTAAATAATCAATCCTCTGACCAAAAACGTCATGAAATCAAATCTAAACTAATGTGAACTTCAATTAACTTATCACATAATCCAATTTCAAACCTAAAATCGCTAACATTTTGCGGATCCATATTCCAATAAAGTCGGAAACAATCAATCATCGACTAAACAGATGACGTTAGTGAAATCGAAATCGAAATCAAAATCGAATCTATAACGGAAGCATTGAAGTACCTGAAGTGAAAGTGGAAGAAGAATCGGATTTTGATTTTCTAGTGTGTGATCTCGCTGATGCTGCTGAAATCTTCCTCTTTACTTCAGCAGCCATTGTTATTTGTCGGTGTTTCAGCAGCTGAAGAAGATGAAGGAAGAGACATTGATCTTAGAACGTTTGATGTGGTCAAATTCGTGTGTTCATATAGAAAGAGTCTTTAGTTGAAATTATGATAATAACAATACATTGTTAAGAGGTGTTTGGTATTGTTTATTTTGAAAAGTAACTTTTTAAAAGTAATCATTTTTATTTTTTTAAGATTTATTTTTTGAATAAAGTTATTTTATAAAGTAGTGTGAGAAAACATAATAAGTTTAAAAAAGACAAAAAAAATTATATCTCACAATATAAATCGAATTTCAAAAAAGTAGTTCGAAGTCTCTGTTCCTCTAGTCGTCATCTTTCAAAAAAATAGAAAAATAAAAAGAAATTTCATTGTGTCTTTTTATGACACAATGACGTCATTATGTCTTTCATAAATGACACAATAAAAAAATATTAATTTTTTTATTTTTTTATTTTTCGTTTATTTTTTTCTTAGTGATGACGGCTAGAGGAGTAAAAGCTAAGAATTACTTTTTTGAAATTCGATTTAGATTGTGAAATATAATTTTTTTTTTTGATTTTTACTCATTGTGTCTTTTCACACTTTGTAGCAAAAATACACTTTGTATTTGAACAGATTTCTTACTTTTTAACCGTTTAAAATCAACTTATTAACTTTTTTAACCAAACATTCTGATTGACTTATTATTTTTTAAAAGTTAAAGTCAAAAGTTGTTAAAAAATTAGTTTGCCAAACATGCACTCAAGCTCTAGATTTATATTAAAACTTAGTTTTTGTTTTACATAAGATCATAGATGGATTGGATGATTTTATATTCAAGGTATGCATTTTATCTTCAAATTTTATACATAAGTATCTTTCCTGCAATTTGAACACAATACCTAAAGTTTATAAAACAATAGTCTTATTGGTTTCGTCAAGATACATCCAAGAAAATGATTAAAAAAATCATGCATAGACTGTTCTTGACTTCTTGCGGTACAAATAAAATCACGAGTAAATATGTAAGATTAAATTATTATCTTTTGAAGGAAAAATAACATCCACACATTAAAAAATACAATTCTTATGTGAAGTGTGACATGTAATGATGGTGATATGATATTTGAATTATTAGCTAGGTTACCAAAGATGAGTGGATCACCAAAGCCAATTCATATTTTAATTTTAACTATAAATAAAAACCGCGCGTAGTTTTCTTTTGAAAACTGTATCACGCTACGAACCTGTTCCGAAGTTAGACCGCATAAGCAGATAAAATATTTAAGTAAATTTATTCGTAAGTAATATAATAATCAACCACCAAAAAAGTTTATATTTACTTCAAAAACAAATGTTTCTTATTCTAATAATTATATAATATAAAAGTTGAATATTTAACATATTTGTAATAAAATGTAAATAAGAATAAAAAAATATAAAAATTATATTTATGATAAAAATATAAAATTATATGTATGATGAGATATTTATGGATTTCAAATCTATAACTAATCAATTTGAAAACATAATTGAAATCCAATTTCTTCTTTTCTTCAAGTTAAAATCTGGACTTTTCACGTTACACCACCATCATCAACACCACCACCTCACCACCACCACCACCACCACCACCGCAACAATTGCAGAGCCACCACTACCGCAGACATAGCATCGCAGCACCACCAGCACCGCAACCATCGCAGCACCACCAGCACCGCACCAATCGTACCACCAGCACCGCACCAATCGCACAACCACCACCACCAACGCGAACATCGTAGCACCACCACCAACGCGACCATCGTAACACCTCCAACGCGACCATCGCAACACCGCCAACGCGACCATCTCAGCACCACCACCACCGCAACCATCGCAGCACCACCACCGCAACCACCGCCGCAACCATCGCAACCACCTCCGCAACCATCGGAGCACTACCATCGCGGCAACCATCGCAACACCACCACCAACGCAACCATCGCCGAATTTGTGCTTGTTTTGAAACTTGTACATTGTGCATCACCTTTGGTACGGTGGCACTGTAGCCACCGACCAAAGGGATTAATATGTATAATAATATATCATATAGGAGGATTGTTTTGCCACTTATCAATCTTATATGAAATGTGACATGTAATTATCGTATTTTTAACCAACTCCAAACTTAAATTGCATTTTCTTCTTTCAATAAAAGTTTATTGTATCTAATAAAAGAAAGTTTCTTTTGTCACTTATGAATATCTAAACTCACCATTTTACCACTTGTCATTCTTATAGACAATCTCAAATCATTTTCCTAGTATTATAGTACTTTAAACACTTAAACTAATTTATCTCTCTTATTAAAAATATATTTTATTAATTACTATATTTTTCTCTCTTATTTAGATTTTTTAAAATCACATTATCATAATAAAAATAGGTTTTTTAAGCAAATTAAAAATCACATCTTTTTACTAAAATATATATGATAAAAAAACTTATATAATATAAAAAATTTTAAAACACTAAACCTTTTTGAAACAAAACATACTTTAAATCGGTCATTTATCAAAAAAATTATAAAAAATGAAATTTTCTAATAGCAATCTTATTAAAACAAGCAAAATAAGTACAAATCAGAGTTTTTAATAAACAAGATTTTTATATGAAATAAATTTTTATAAAAAGTCTTACAATGAATGTTTAAAAATGAAACTATTTAGATAAGAGAGATAAAAACATTATAATTGTTTAGTACTTGAACTACTACGTATATATAATTTTAATCTTATCTTATACTAAAATACAATACTGCACTTTTCGGGTTTATTACTAACTATAATCCGTTTATTAAAAGGGTTTCTAGATTGTTTATCTATCTGGTTGTCTATCTATCTATATATAATTAAAAAAATTAAGATAAGACGTGACACAATTGTAAGTCTTATCATACTAAGTTTCTTATTTCTCTCTATTAATAATCATAATATAAAATACTAATAATATTACTCATACCATTTTCAAACTAAAAATTTATAATTTAATAAATAAAAACATGTTTTCTTTAATAAAAACACAGTTTTAAAAAACAAAAGTTTTATAAAATACAAGATAGAATGAGATTTTTTAAAGAAAAAATATTTTTCTTAAAACAAAATATTTTAAAACCATAATGTTTTATAAAACAAAATTTTTAAAAAAATATTTTTGTTTATTTACTTAAAATAACTATTAATACGTAATTATAATCATATTTTATATTCAAGCATGGTTTGATTAATTCATAAATTTTTATCACTAATTATTTAATATCTTATTTGTTCAACTCGTGTAATACACAGGATACTAACCTAGTTATTAATAAAAGAGTGATGGTAACTATGGATTTTGTGCGACTTCTTTTTCCTTGGGATTCGGTGAATAATATTGACTAAACATGAGGTATGAGTTTTTAAACGAATTACAAAACAATTCTAATTTATACAAAAGTGTTATTTTTGACTCATATGATAAGACATAACGTAGTTTATCATGGCTACAACCGGGTCCGGTTCCTAATCAACACTGGATGATCATGTATTACACAGGAATTTTGATCGCTAACAGATTTAATGTAATTATTCAATGCTTATCTCACTCTGAAACTGCGACTTATTTTCCGTTCTGGATAGATCCGCATGAACTCATGTACCAACAATTCATTACTATTACACATGTGTATGGACGTCACTACGTTTCTGTGCGCTTAGAGTATGAATATCCTATGCCTTTTATAATGTTGTTGTGTAATTTTAACAAAAATAATAATACTGCTGCCTGGGAAAGAATTTACAAGGATAGACTTCAAAGATGTGATCAATATATACTTTTAAATAAATCTGTTTCTCGTTTCAATATAGATTAGATTAGTCTCATTTGTAATTTTTAGTATTCATATTATAAAGTTCTAAAATTATTTATTTATTTATTTATTTTGATTTCTAATAATATAAAATAAATATTTTAAGTTATATATTTATATAGATATTGTATTTCTAAATATTCATATTATAAAGGTCAAAAATTAGTCATTTTTGTTTATTTATCTATTTCATTTCTAATAAAATAAATCAAATATGTTAACTTATGTCACACCCCAACCTTGACGGCGGAAACGTCGAGGTGTGAGAGTTACGATTGTTCACAGCCACATAACGCTATTATTAATTCCAAATATATTAATCAAGATTCAATTGTAACAATACAAGTAAAGGCTCAAACAAAGATACATTAAGAATACAAAGATAAAAGTATCCAGATCATTCGTTTATTTCTCTAAGTCCAATCCTAAGTGTGATAAACTTCAAAGAGTAACCTGAAACATGTTAAAAATAAAAGGCTGGAAAAATTACAATAAAATAATTTTATTTATTTATTTGTTAAAGAATAATTTTTATATTAAATTAATAATATTTTAGAACTTTTTGTAATAAAAATAGACTCAAAAATCATTTTAAAAATAAGGGAGCAGGGGCCCGGGTTTGAACCCGGGACCTCCTGTCCCTTCTGCTTATGACTTAACCAGTGGGCCAAAGCCCATACTTGTATTTTAAAGCCCCAAAATATTGTTTAAATCGTAATTCCCAGGAAACCCCCAAATTGCCAAGAACCCTAGATTCGGTTTGATCCCAATTGAGCACCAAATCAAACAATGTTAACGAAATTGATCTTGGAGCTTTTAATCCCCAAGTAAAAACGAGTTTATAGAGGTCTTGATTACCTGATAACATCATGAAATCGATGGGTTTTGGGTTCGAGTTAGGTTGCGGATGTGGTATTTTGATTTCACGAGATATAGGTGATTATACACAAATTCGTTGCACCAGAAGCTCCTAATGATGATGATGATCGAAAGCCCTCTAGAAATTTTGGGTTAAAGGGTGCCAAAGTTGGTGTTCGACTCAGTTGCAGGTCCGATACTTCCCGGATGTTTATTCGATGATCGAGTGTGATTTGGACGAAATGGAGATTGTTTACAGTTTTAGAGCATCCATATGATGGTATCAATTCGTATGAATGCACCCGATTGTATACGTTTCAGTCGATTGGTGTTTGTGTTTGATTGTTAATTCGGTTTCACCATTAAGACCATCATTACCTTGATTAAAGTCGAATTAATGCGTTCATTCGGTTTGAAATGGGTTCACAAATCAATCAGGACAGTTTTAAGAGTAAAAACGGCTTGAGAATCGGCCGTTTGGCCTCGCCGGCGCCGCGCTGGAGACCCACCGGCCAGCGGCCGGAAAATCGTGGATGTGGAGAGAGAAGGGGGAAAGGGATTTTAAGTTTGGGATAATTGCATTTTGGTCCCTGTGGTTTATGTCTTACCCATTTTACTCCCAAACTCTAAGTTTTAACTTTAATTAATTTATTGTTTGGTCCCTAAAGTTTAGAATGTTATTATTTTGTGTAAAAATTTATTAATTACAAATGTTAACATAATAAAACTTATATTATAATTATGATTAATATTATTATCATTATTATTATGTTTAATTTAATAATCAAATTATTAACCTTAAAATTATAGAATTAGTGACATACTAAGAAGTAAGCATAAATAACCCATAGGTTTCATAATAGACCATAATGGCCCTTTACAAGAATAAACGATGTTAACTTTTAATTAACGGAAAACACGAGATGTTACAGTCTCCCCAACTTAAAAGAATTCCGTCCCGAAATTAAGAATGAACTTAAATGAACAAAAGAGTTAAAGTGGAAGATAAATGTACAAACGAACAGTGATTGACGTTTAATTTCAGATGAGATATTTCACTTTTGGAATCTTACAAGTCCATTGTATAATATATGTCAACTTGAACTTTTCCAGTGAAATACGAGACACTTTGAGATTTAGCACATGAAACGTTGGAAAACGATGACGAGTTACCGTAGTATGTTAGACTCATAAGCCACAACTTCTAGAATATAATTTCATAGTAAAATGATGTCTAGAAATAAATAAAAGACCAACAATGATAAGAAAGGTTAACCTCAGGATTTAAGAATCCCAAATGTCACTATATGAAACGATCTTAACGCATATCTTGTAAATATGTATTTCTCCTTTGACCAACCATCGCTCTAAGAATAATACGATATGTGAAGATTTTGGAATGAGTTCACGACGATGATTAGGAACATTATTAAAAGCAAAAAATGAAACGATCATCCAAAATAACGATCGATGTTTTAACGTCATACCACGGTATACGAATATTTGAAACAGATACAAGTAATTTTCTCGACCCGTTATCCTACAAAAGTCAATATGAAATTAGCCAATCAGTCTATAATGAACCAATTGTTATCATGACCTCTAAGATAAGAAGCATTTTAGTTGAAAGAAAAGTTAAGCAGAAGATCCATAGGATCACGAATGTTAGGTCTTGTCATATGTGAAGGTAAGACACTTGGATACATACCAAGTTACGTCTTTTCCTTTATACCAAACCCATGACTACAAGTTACGAAGGTTTATGAACCTCCACGCCACAATGTAAGTAATAACGAGTCTCGTTGATCGAAATCAAATAGAGTTTTAAAGATTTCCAGGGTTAAGGATTCAGAAGCGATTCAAGTAATGACGCAAACAATAAGAAAGGTATTTGTAAACATGTTTTGCAAGGTAACAATCTCTAAGTACAGTTTACATATGCAGTTCAACAAACCATAAGCACAGCTGAGAACATTTGTATGACTAGAAAGACATGAGCATAAGTTGATAATGTCTTTAGCAAAAAGATTGTTTAGGAAGGCTACCATCGCGCAATCAGGTTTTGATGATAACTCAAAATGAAAGTCGATGAATAAGGTATAAATGGTTCCATATAGCTAGATCAAATCAAAACGTGAGAATAAAAGGAAAGAAATCGATTTAAGAATTTAAATGCTCCAAGCTTGGAATCAAAATCAACCTAAAGCGATCGGGTCTCTTTTCAAGTTCGGAGATCATGCTTTGGCTTGATAGGTCGAAACACTAACATTGTTTCACCCCTCAAGTTACTACATGCTTCTCGCCACTTGATTACAACCTTGGTAAGTTGAAGATCAAGAAATGAAAATAGTCATCAAGGTATGGTTTTCACTCCTAACTTGATGGTGTATTCCCAAGGTATGACCTCTAACTTACCAATCAAAAGCTCGATTCCAACTCATTGTTGAGGATCCACAGAAATAAGACGAGGTAACTCACCATTAAGGTAAGGGACATCTCTCCTATCTTAACGGTGAAGTTTTACAAAAATAAAATATAACAAGATGAACTTCTTCATCAAAATCCAGAATTCACTCCTACTTTGATGGTGTATTCCCAAGGTATGGACACATGCCTGCAAATACTCCCACATGGGAGGGCTATGACTCATCCCACATCGGTTGGGGAGGCGAACGAAGGCTTCTTTATAAGGGGCTGGATACCTTCCCCAAATGGACGCGTTTTAAATCCGTGAGGCTGCGGCCAAAGCGGACAATATCCAGTTGCGGCTCTCGTACACCTTCCTGCGGGGGGTGTCACAGTTGGTATCAGAGCCAGGGCCGGGCCGTTGTGCCAGCGAGGACGCTGGTCTCACTTCGGTGGGTGGATGGACACATGCCTGCAAATACTCCCACAGGGGAGGGCTATGACTCATCCCACATCGGTTGGGGAGGCGAACGAAGGCTTCTTTATAAGGGCTGGATACCTTTCCCAAATGGACGCGTTTTAAACCCGTGAGGCTTCGGCCAAAGCGGACAATATCCAGTTGCGGCTCTCGTACACCTTCCTGCGGGGGGGTGTCACAACTTACAATATAGTTATATACATATATAAATTAAATCGTATAATAAAAGATATATAATATAAACCATATAACTAAAAAGACTACATAATATATACATATAAAAATTTTGAATTATATAATATAATACATGTACATACAAAAAATCTTAAAGTTATATATAATTTTTTTCTTAAATTTATATAATATTATATAATGTAAACTATATATATAAAAAGTTTATATAAACTTTTTACATAATACATATCAAATTATATAATGTAATATATACTAAAAGAGGAAAATAATATAAAAACCCTAAAACTAAATGGTCGTTTAGGGCTCCCATATGCGGCCATTTATTCACATTAATGTGATCGTTTACTGTACGTAGTCACATCACCGTCAGTCAACCGTAAACGGTCATTTACAGGGCTATAAACAGTTCTTTACAGTCTTGAAAAATGATCGTTTAGCTTGTCTGGTGTAAAACGAAACTAATGGTGTATCAAACAACACCCCTTGATTTTGAATGACCTTAAATTTAATGACAAATTCTAACAATACACATATTTAAACGTGATCAACAGAAATTTGTCAAAAGTTTTTGACAAAACTTTGAGAAAATACTTTTAGAATATTAATTATTTTTTGTTAGAATATTGGCATGGAATAATCTAAATCCAAACGGAGAAATAATAGTAAATCGATGAATAGATGTAAGATGATCCTCATTCATGAAAAGTAAAATATACATGTCACGCCCAAGTGTTACCTTATACCGCATGAAAAAGGTAAAAATCTTGTGGTTAGAGTCGGAATCCTATCATCATCATAATTCAGGAACTAAGGGGGCGTTTGGTTGGAAGGAATAAAATGAAATAGAATTGAAAAATTAGCATAATTTTCAAGTAAAATTATGTTTGAGTGGGTAATGAAATGTAAAACTCAATGGAATGTTTCATCTCAAATTCCTTTGGTTGTGGGATTTCAAAATCCATCTCTAGGTGAAAGGATTTTGAATTCTTACAACCAATGTAAATTTGAGATGAAACATTTCATTGGGTTTACTTGTAACTGCTCACTCAAACATAATTTTACTTGAAAATTTTACTAGTTTTTTATTTTTATTTTATTTATTCCAACCAAACGCCCCTAACTAACAAAAGAAAAAAGATTTAAGAACCATTTGTCAGCTATATTAAGACAACATTAAGTTTGCTTGGAAATCATGGGGACCCCCTAATCATGCACAATGAAACAAACTAGTTTTTTTCCTCCCTGCGCTACGCGGCGGAAGTCCGTCCACTTTTTGATGCGTAATGTTGCACGTTACTTCGATCGTTATCGGGCCGGCTTGTTAAAACCAAAAAAGTAAAAGTCATGTGGCAAGACTCTTTAATAGTAAACTTTAGTGGTCGGACTCGAAAAACACGTAATGGAAAACAGGTCATTCTTCTCACATGCAACATCGCATTATATTCAAAAGTAAATAATGTAGAGCATATAACCGACCCCTATATAACCATGACCTATAACACATCAATTCCACAGCATATTAGCAACCTAGTTCTAACCAACATTGAAGCTAAAACAAATCTAAAAATGCAGCTACATTGCTGCCAAAACAATTTTGAAAAATGCAGCATTTTCTTACTAACCAGCGAGGAACAAAAATGCGTGCTCTTTAAAATATATAGTGACATTTAATGAATCTATGGCCAATGAACAAAATATATTACACAACAGATTCTTAGTTGAGAGACTTACTTTCTACACTGTGATCAAGGTTTCTTCCATAGAATATGAATCTGAAACCTTTCTTCTACCTCCAAGTTAGACTATAGCCCATGGTGGAAAGCTTCATTCTTCTAACAATGATGCGATTAGTTTTCGTGGGGATGGCTCCCAAATTGGTAGATCGAACAACGGGTGCCTCAACCATTGTTCTTCTGCATCACATAAGGCTTCAGCAACATCACATAATCTTGAAATATTAGAAATAGTGGCTTCCTGAGCTTCAACCTACAAAGTAATCAGATTTCCCCTATATTACTACAAACCCATAAAAAAAGACACTAAATTTCTAATTCAAAGCCCTAAAACCCCCAAGAAAACATGTAAAATTGAAATAAACTTCTGAATTATAATGAAAATTTTGAAATTGATTGCTAGAATTAGAATATTATTTGTAGAAAAACGTTGAATTCGACATTAAATTTCTAATAAAATTGTGGCTTCCTGAGCTTCAACCTGCAAAGTGATTAAATTTCTACCAAATCATCTTCAAAGTTCAAACCCATAAAGAAAGACACTGAATTGCTAACTCAGAGCCCTAAGAACCCCAAGAAAACATGTAAAATTTGAATAAACCTCCGAATTATAACGAAAATTTTGAAACCCATTGCTAGAAATTGAACATTATCGATCGAAATTCGTCAACAAAATCCATTGGAGACTTAAAGATTTCAATTCGACAATAACCACCATCACCAAAATACAGCAACTATTAAAGGGTGTTCTCATACCTGTGCAATTAGGGTATCGGCAAGTTTCCGATGAGCAAAATACGTCAAATCCTCCGGCAAAATAATAAAACTATATTCGCATCGCATTTCATTCTTCTAAAGATCTGCAGAGAACCACCAGAACTTTTATCAAAATTTGCTTGAAATAATAACTACAGTTTAGTTGTCTCCGCAAATAGCAATTAGGGGGCCATCAATACAAAACCAATTTGAAGTAAAAAACCATGAAAATCACATAAAACATATTGCCTCTCTGACCGTGATACATAAAATGGTTATGCATTCACATAACCATCACTCTCTCCCACTACTCCGGGTCAACCTGGGTACAAGTGTTTATGAAATCCTAGACATCTAATGGTTCTTTACTTAGAAATCGGTTGTGTATTGAAGGCGCCTCATAGCAGTTATATGCAAAATAAACCAATCAATAAGATAACAATAAATTGTGTAAAAAAGGTGTTCATTTAGAGAAACCTGAAATTAAGTAAAAGTTAACTGTATGCTAACTAAAACAGTTTGACCAATCCAAAGCAAAACAAATCATACCCTGCATTGAAGATAATCGGTGGAAGAAGATAAATGAAGAACAGATCTTCACTGAAAACCAAAAGATGCGAACTCGTTCCTCCGCTAACTAACAAAATCACAACTCCAGTACAAATACCCTGTCATCTAATTGCACAAAAACAACAAACAATCAATCTCAAACCCTTTCATCTTCATCAACAAATCAAATTCCAACACAACCCACTGAAACAGCAGATTCAAGACCACCAATTCAAAACAATCTAATAACTGATGTACATACAATACAACAAACAGAATGAATTAACCAACACAATCATACTTACAATCATAAGTGCAGTGATGGATTCGTTCATCCATCGATTCTCCTCCAACAGTTGTTTTGAGCTTTAACAGCATCTTCTTCTTCCTTTCTCTTCGTGCTTTCGCTTCAGCTGCGGGATCCGGCGGTCGGCCGGCGGCGGTGACGGTGGTTTGAAGGCGCGCAGCGCTCCTGCCTCCTCTTCGATCTCCTTCAATCTCTTCTTCATATCCTCCAAATCCTACATTTACCAAAGCAACACAATCAATCAATCAATCAATACATGCGTCGAGCAATGAATCACCGAGAAGCTATTATTGCGTTGGAGTTGTTGTGTTGAAGGTCTTCGGGTTCGTCCCTTGACATGTCGAAATCGGTGTCCATCTCGGCTTCGTCCGGGATCTCTCCGCCGTAAACCTCGTGTTCATCGATCGTGGTGGAAGATAACGGATTGAAGATCTAGGTTTAGGGATTTGGTGATTTTGTGTATGAACAATGGGATTAGGGTGGAGATATTTGGTGATGGCTGGGGGGGGGGAGCTGAGAAAGAAAGGCATGGACCAGATTGTGATGTGAAGAAGATGAACTGAAGCTGAAGCAGCAGCCCAGGAGGTGTGTGCGACGCCATGGTGGATGGAAAGTGGGAGGAGGGTGGTGAGAGGAGGCGGCGGAGGAGAGGATGAAGATGAGAAGTTGAAGAAGGAGGGGGAGGTGAAATACTCGTGAATAGTACTATTCATGGTGAATAGTACTATTCATGCCGTCAAATCAAAGTTGCAAAATTCATATTATAGAATAGTGAAGTTATGTATGCATGTAATTCGAAAATTGAGGTTGATAATTTTCGCAATTATAACATATCTTTCTAAGATAATTATACTGTACCAAAATCATTGTTTTTTTTTATTTTGACATTTTCTTCTACACAAAATTTAAAAAAAAAACAAATTAAGATACTAAAATCAAAAGCATCGTCTATTGTTTTTCTTTATACAAGCAAAAGCAAATACTTTAATCATTCAGTTTCTGAATTAAGAAAATCACACTACTTTCTTTATCCGAAGAACGTGACCATTTTGTAACAAAATTAAGAATATGTTAAATTAGATTTTGATGATTCAAATTATAACGTATTAGCTTACAATAATTTATACCGATAAGTTAACTAATGATACTCTTAACTTTGCTTTTATTACCAAGGCAATTCCGATAATAAAATAATCATAAATTTTCGCTAGATTTCACTTCTACTTTTCCCTTGTTGTTCACAGTCATCATTATGCTTGAATATCAAATGTAAATATATAGAAATTATGTTAATAAGATTGATATTGGTAGCAAAACAAAAGTTGAAAGTGTTACTAATCTAACTATTAGTATAGATTTTTATCAGTCATTGAGTCATAATCTGAATTATTAAAAATTTAAAATCTGATATAAAGTAAAATTACGACTAGAGAAAGATTAATGTTACCTTGGATCATCAATATTGATATTGGGAATGTGAGAAATTGTAGACCAAGCAACACCCTTCTCCTTTTCATACCTTTCACTTAAATGTTGACAATAATAGATATCAAGCCTATTCAAATGATCGAAATCTTAAATCTGATCCGGTAAAAGACCATAGTTCATCGTAAAAATATAATCTTAAAACATTAAGTTTTGGAAGATTACTTGGCAAAAAACCAGCTTCGGACACTGAGATACGTTTATTTCTTGTAAAGAAACAAAGATATTGGTGATGTCTTCTAACATGTTTATATCGTCGTAATAAAAACACTTTAAAGAATCAATTCCCTTCAAGTTAATGACCTTGAGATTGGTGCTGAAATATGCTCACATTTCCTACTCCAAAAAATACAAATTTCAACCAAGTTGCTTAAATTGGTCATCAACTTGGGAAATAGTTTTTCCCATGTAGATACATAATCGAATTGGGTAGAAATTCTATACTTTACATCACAATAACTGCAATGTCAGGGCTCAAAACCGCCGTTCAGTTGTGACTGCTAAGCATAAACGTCAGCGATGATGCCTAGGCAACCGATGCTACTGCAGTCATATTATCACGGCCTGTCAAAACAATATACCCAATGAAACAACATTCATCTCACATGAACAACAACCCGCATCATCGACATCCCTAACGTTAAAACAATGATATACCAAACCATAAAAATTATCGGCGAGAACAACCATCTCCGGCAGGGTTGCAAACGCCGGCCAGATGATGGTAGAGAAGACAATGAGTCAAATAAAGGGAAGGGATGAATGAAGATGTTGCGATGAAGTCATTACTTGTACCATAAGAATTAAAGGTGGTGAATAGAAAATAACTGTTTATTCTCTTTTGAGTTAATATAAAGGTAAATTATTTAATATTATATTTGAATTTTCAAACTTAATTAAGTTAAAATAATATTTGATAGGACCCGGCAACGTTAAAATAAACCCTATGTCATTAAAATAAATTGCAATACTATTTAATTGTGTCAAAAAAGATTTTATTAAATTGAAGTATACCAATGCGTTCAAGAACAGTAAATTATTAGTATTATTAGATTAATATCACTATTAACACTAATAATGTTTTTTTAATATTTAATATACAATCATCATTTTATAAGACTTTAATGATACTATTGTTATAATAATAATAATAATAATTGAGAGTATGTGTTTTGATAGATGAAATGAGAAGAAGAAATCTTCGTTGTGTTTTGATCATTGAAATGAGAAGAGGAGCAATCATATATATACACATAGCAGAAAGAAAAAGAAGATGGGGGGACCCATATGTCTGCCATTATAACACTTCCCCTCAGACATATGGTCTAAATATTTTTCTAATGTAATATGAGTGGATATACTGCCTCATTAAAAACCTTGCTAGGAAAAACCCATTGGGATAAAAACCATAGCTAAGGGAAAAAGAGTACAGTATATAGCTCCCCCTCAAATTATTATTTGTGTACATGACGCATCCCGATATTATAAATGTGTTTTCTGAAGATTGTTGTAGGAAGCGCCTTTGTGAAAAGATCTGCGGAATTATTGGTAGACTGAACGTATCTCATTTCAACCTGACTATCTTTAATAAGTTTTTGAGTATATGAGAAAAATCTTAGGGGTATATGTTTCGTTCTGTCACTTTTGATATACCCTTCTTTCATCTGTGAGACACAAGCTGCATTGTCTTCATAGATTAGAGTTGGATTGTTATCTTTCTCTAGTCCACAAGAAGTCAATATATGTTGTGTCATGGATCTCAACCACACACATTCTCTAGAGGCTTCATGTAGTGCAATAACTTCAGCATGATTTGAGGATGTTGAAACAAGTGTTTGTTTTTTAGAACGCCATGAGATTGCAGTTCCTCCGTTCATAAATACATATCCGGTTTGAGATCTTGCTTTGTGAGGATCGGATAAATAACCTGCATCTACATAACCAACTAAACTTTCTTTTGATTCGTTAGAATAAAATAAGCCTAAATCAACTGTTCCTCGAAGGTATCGAAAAATATGTTTAATCCCATTCCAGTGTCTTTTGGTAGGGGATGAACTAAATCTTGCTAGCAAATTAACTGCAAAAGAAATGTCAGGTCTTGTACAGTTAGTAAGATACATAAGAGCTCCAATTGCACTGAGGTATGGTACTTCTGGACCAAGTACTTCTTCATTTTCTTCACAAGGATGAAATGGATCTTTTTCAATGTTAAGCGATCTACCAACCATTGGTGAGCTTAATGAATTTGCCTTGTCCATATTGAAATGTTTCAATAGTCTTTCGGTATAATTTGATTGATGTATAAGTATACCGTTGTTCATATGTTCAATCTGTAAACCAAGACAATATCTGGTTTTTCCAAGATCTTTCATTTTAAATTCTTTCTTTAAAAGAATAACTGCTTCATGAATTTCTTATGCGTACCGATTATGTTCAAATCATCAACATATACTGCCATTATCACATATCCTGATGTTGTCCTTTTGATAAAGACGCATGGACATATAAGATTATTTGTGTAGCCTTTACCTATCAAATAATCACTCAAACGATTATATCATATTCTCCCAGATTGTTTCAATCCATATAATGATCGTTGCAGTTTGATTGAATACATTTCTTTAGACTTCGATTTTAATGCATCTGGGATTTTAAACCCTTCTGGGATTTTCATATAAATATCATTATCAAGTGATCCATATAAATAAGCCGTAACTACATCCATAAGACGCATTTCTAATTTTTTAGAAACTGCTAAACTGATTAAATATCTGAAAGTGATTGCATCCATAACTGGGGAATATGTTTTCTCATAGTCAATTCCCGGCCTTTGAGAAAAACCTTGGGCTACAAGTCTGGCTTTATACCTTGTAACTTCATTTTTCTCATTTCTTTTTCTTACGAAAACCCATTTATATCCTACAGGCTTTACTTCATTAGGTGTAAGTATAATAGGCCCCAAAACCTTTCGTTTGTTAAGTGAATTTAATTCAGTTTGCATAGCGTCTTTCCATTTATCCCAATCATGTCTATTACGACAATTATCTACAGATATTGGCTCAGAATCATCATCTTCATTCATAATCTCACTGGCCACAGAATAAGAAAATATATAATCATTTTCTATTTCATCTCGGTTCCATACTATATGTGTATGACCATAATTGATTGATAATTCTTGGTCGTTTACTTCCCCCTGAGGGAAAGTAGTATCATTTACCTTTTCCTGAGGGAATATTTCAATATTTGAATCATTTTCTTTATGGTCAATTTCATTTTCAGCACATTTTCTTTATCGAGGATGTTTATCCTTTGAACCGACTGGTCTACCACGTTTCAACCGTTTCTGTGATTCATTCGCCATATTATCCTTTTGTTTGTCGGGAATCTCAACTCGAGCTGGAGCATTTACAGCTGGTATATAAGATTTTGTTACCCTTTTTGTATCAGTAAATGCATCAGGCAATTGATTTGCAATTTCTTTATCTTTTAACCTCTGTTTCACATTGTTTTGTTCTAGGATCTAGATATAACAATGACGGTACACACCATAAAATATCATTTTCTTTACTTTTATTTTCTCCCCCTAATGTAGGGAAAACTGTCTCATCAAAATGACAATCAGCAAAACATGCTGTAAAAACATCACCTGTTAAAGGTTCTAGATATCTTATGATAGAAGCGTTTTCATATCCAACATATATTCCCAACCTTCTTTGAGGTCCCATTTTGGTGCGTTGTGGTGGTGCAATAGGAATATATACTACACAACCAAAAACTCTAAGATGGGAAATATTTGGCTCTTGACCAGAGACAAGTTGTATGGGGGAGTACTTGTGATTTGCACTTGGCCTTATACGAATTAATGATCCAGCATGCAAAATTGCATGACCCCAAATAGACACAGGGAGTTTTGTTCTCATTATTAATGGTCTAGCTATTAGCTGGAGACGTTTAATTAATGATTCCGCTAAATGTTTTGTGTATGTACATGGGCAACTGGGTGTTCCACAACAATTCCAACAGACATGCAATAATCATTAAAAGCATGTGATGTGAATTCTCCCGCATTATCAAGCCTTACTCTTTTAATTGTATAATCAGGAAAATGTGCTCGTAATTTAATAATTTGAGCCAAAAATTTGCAAAGGCTACATTACGAGTTGATAATAAACATACATGAGACCATCTGCTGGATGCGTCTATTAGGACCATAAAATATCTAAACGGTCCACACGGTGGATGAATTGTTCCACATATATCACATTGAATTCTTTCAAGGAATATTGGTGTTTCCTTTTCGATTTTTAGTGGCGAAGGCCTTGTAATTAATTTTCCAAGAGAACATGATGTACACAGTTGCATTTTATTTGCTTGGAGAATCCTTTGATTTTTTAATGGATGTCCATGTGTATTTTCAATGATTCTTTTCATCATTGTAGATCCGGGATGGCCTAATCTATCATGCCATATGTTTAACATACCAGGATCACAATATTTCTCTTTTACTGCCATATGTGCTTGAGGCACATTTATATATGTATAATGCAATCCAGAATGGAGCATTGGCAATTTTTCCAATATGTGATTTTCCTTCACAATATATAGATATTTCTTGTTACCAACAGTTCTTGACTGGGTATCATATCCATTTTGATATATATTTTTGAAACTTAATAAGTTTCTTGTTGATTTTGGGGAAAATAGAGCATTCTCTATTAAAATCTTTGTACCGTTAGGTAATTCTAAATTTGCTTTTCCCACACCTTCAATCAAGTCCGTAGGACCTGATATTGTATCAATATTTCCCTTTATCGGTTTCAATTCATAAAAATATTTTTGATATTTAAGAATAGTATGTGTAGCACCACTATCTGCTATACATAAATCTCCATTACTTGTTCGGTCTTGTGCTCCATTAGAATTCATTTTAATCTTCAATTATAAGAAAAATAATAATAATAAGCACATATAATATTATACATTTTAAACAAAATATGTTACATGAAAAGAAAGAAATATATTACAAACATAATTAAACATAATTATAAAAGAAATTATTATTATTCAAAAGCATTTAAATTTCTCCATCATTGAAAAAATCCGAGTGGTGTAGTTCCGCGTTGACATCATCAATTTTATCTACATGGTTCACTTCTTTCTCTTTTAGAGATGCTTGATATAATTGACATAGATATGAAGGTGTGCGACAAAGTTTCGCCCAGTGGTTATTACTTCAACATCTATAACACGAACTATCATTAGTTTGAGATGTTCCAGCTTCATTTGTGAACTTATTTTGCTGGTTAAACTTGTTACTTTGTGGTGCGTTTCGTCCACGACCACGACCACGACCACGACCTCGTCCACGGCCTCTATAATAATTGTTGGTCGACTTGAACAAGTTGTTATGACCACTAAAATGGTTTTTATTATAATAACCACGACCATGGCCGCGGCCGCGGCCTTGACCACGAACTTGGCCTTGTTTCCATTTTTCAAAATTATTAGCAACATTTGCTTCTTGTATTGCTAGCGATCCTATAAGACGAGTTTCATGGTTTTTCATAAGCAGCTCATTATGCTTTTCTGCTACGAGGGATATGCATTGAGATCGGAGTATTTATAAAACTTCAACAAACGATATTGTTGAGCCAAATTAATATTTGAAGCATGAAAAGTGGAATAAGTTTTCTTCAACTTTTCCTCCTCGGTAACAAGATGCCCACAAAATTCTAGTTTTAGCATATTCTATATAAAGCAGATGTGTAATCATTTACTTATTTAAAAACTTGGAACCTCAAATTGTTCCATTCATATTTGGCAGTAGGAAGTAAAACTTTCTTTTGATTATCAAATCTATTTTTTAGATCTTTCCATAACCCACATGGATCATCATAATCAAAGTATTCATGCTGCAATAATTCATCAATGTGTTTATGGATAAACACATCAGCTTTAGCCCTTTCTTCTTTCGAACATTGATTATTATCATTTATTGCTTCTAATACACCAAGTGATTTTAGGTGTCTCTTGATATTTGCTGACCAAGACATATAATTTTCCTCGGAAATATCGAGAGCCACAAATTCAAGTTTTGATAGATTCGACATTTTTCTAAACAATAAAATAGATATTAGAATTAACTTAGCATTACAAATAAACCTTTTAATAAATGTTAGTAATCGTTAGATTAGATATATGTTAGATGACATAAAAGTAAAAGTTAGAAGCGTAAATAAATGTTAGTTAACAGAATAATAAAAGTTAGGAGCATAGATAAATAAACGTTAGTTGACAGAATAATAAAAGTTAGAAGCGTAAATAAATGTTAGATTAGGAGCATAAATAAATGTTAGACATGTTAGTAGTCCTAACTGTTATATTTATTAGTAGTCCCAAAAATTATAATTTCTCCATAGTAAGGGGTACCCTGCACTTATTTATCATCATAGTATTTATATATTCAATTTATATATATTTATGAAAAACTTACATTGATTGTTATGACAACTTCTTATTTATTGATCTTCTTGGTTGAGCACCTCGTGCTGATAACGTGTTATAATAATAATAATAATTGAGAGTATGTGTTTTGATAGATGAAATGAGAAGAAGAAATCTTCGTTGTGTTTTGATCATTGAAATGAGAAGAGGAGCAATCATATATATACACATAGCAGAAAGAAAAAAAAAATAGGAGGACCCATATGTCTGCCATTATAACAACTATAAATATAATTAGTTACAACTAGTTGATTCTAACTATAATAAAAGCCTAAAAGAGATTTTTAAAGTAACTATATAGCTTACCAAATTTGTATACACATATGGTAGTTTTTAAGAATGTGCGAGCGTCGATGACATGTACGTATATGTATTTCGATGACATGTACGTATATTTTGTAATTTTTGAATGACGTAATTAGCACAGTATTAAAACTTTAATGATTTGATTGAGAAAAAAATTTATAAACAACCTGATTTGGCAAAAAAATTCACAAGTAACCCAATTAAAATAATATTAGAACTTGGTTACTGTTTATAAAATTATCTCAAATATTATCTAGGGGTACTGAACAGGTCGTATTCTTGGGTTGTCAGGTTAAACCCGATCCGAACCCGAAATTTTTACACGAACCTGAACACCACCCGAACCCAAAAATTGTGTCAGAAATGTTAACTCGAACACAACATGAAATTTTACAGATTGACATGATCACGACCCGATTAACCCAATTTTTTTATTTTTTATGTATTTTTCACATATTAATATTTTAAAATTACTATTTTACAACAAAAAAAATACCAATTAATATAAAACATAAACTATTTTAGTGATGAAATCTTATGTCAATTTATATTTTAATTTGTAACACAAAATATATACAAAAGAAAATAAAATAATTAAAAAATGGGTTAAACCGGTTAGCTCGACCTGCTTAGTTAAACGGGATTATATTTTCAACACGAACTCATTTATAGTAAACCCAAACCCACAAATTTCGTTTTAGATTCTTGCCATGTTTTCAAATCTTATAAAAAATTCACACACCTAATATTATTATCATTACAACTTCTTTCACTTGGTCTTTACATGTAGAAGTGTAGAACTATCGTAGAAGGGTCAGCGGCGGAGCTTGAACCAAAGCATAGGGGGGCGGGGGCGAAAGTAAACTATTTTAGGGGGGGCGGAATCTATTTTTATTAAAAAAATTTCACTACCGGACCAAAAATTTACACCATCGAGCCGAAAATTTACACTACGGACGGAAAAAAAAGGGTGGCCCCCCCCCCCCCCCCCCGGCCCCCATAAAGCTTCGCCCTTGAGAAGGGTAGAAGTGTCATTTGACTCTAGAAGTCAACAGTTCTCCGACGAAATTCAAAACCCTGGAAAACCTCGTCGAATCAGTGAATCACCGATCCCGTCAATGGTGGAGATAGACGCCGTCGCCGGCGACGGTGTTCCGGTGGCAGTAGCGATCATAGCATGTATCGCGATGGCCATTTTCTACGTTGCAATTCTCTACTCTCCCACATTAATCTCCGCCTACCGCCTCCTTCCTCCTTCGAAAGCTTCATGATTCGCCGATTTGTTTGCGCCGGTGTGTCCACCGGAGTTTCGCTTCTTCTATGCGCCTTTATCCTCCCTGTAAGCTCAATCTCTTTAATCTCTATTGTTAATTTTGATTGCTGGTGAAATCAGTATTTAGGGTTTTGCTATTTGTAATTTGGGACTTTAGAGTTTAGATACATGATGGTCGATTAGTTTATTTGTTGAGGTTTGTGTAAGTATGATTGAAAATAAACTTGATTGTGTGATACAACGGATTTCGCAACATCCTGCAGAAAGTTATGTTTTTGGTTTTAAGAACCTTGAAATAGCTTGGAGGACATGAACGTTTTTAAATAAAATTACACTAAAGCATCTTTATAAAGGTTATAGAAGAAAAAGAAAAAAAATGTGAAAAAACGAAAGTTTGAAATAACTTTAATGACTTGTATGGTTGTGCTTTGATGACGAGTCATTATCTTGTGCAACTCGGTTTTCAATATTGAAGCGTAGATAAGAATTTGCACGTCGCAACGGTATATTCAAAAATTTATAGGCATCGTAATTTAAAGTTATATGAGACGGTAAAAACTATTTATAATAGTAAAATAATAATAACCGCACATTCCTGTTGAAAATTTTACTATTCACGTTCCATCGAAATTAGTAAGATTATCTAATTTCCTTTTTGACAACTCACAAGCTGACATGTGACATGTCACCAATTTTTTGATGTTTTCAGATAAAGAGCTGGAACATGTTGTATAGTGCTTACGGTATCCGTCTACACCACGTGGTAAGTACTCAAATTGTTTGTGTAGGTAGCACATGGTTGATGGTTTTCATCAATTTATGTAATTTACATGATTTGCAGATTATAAAAGGTTAGTGGGTTGCTAAAATCTTCTGCTTAAAATGGAATTTTTTGTATGAAACAGTGGGAAGCTGTGGTTTTTCCTCTTTGCTTGACTTCTTTAATGTATACCGGGTCGTTTATCCTCAAGTTTTTCTCAATTTGGAGCTCGTGGGCTGAACATGGGGGCCACCAGATAGATATATCATTTCATGGCTTAAAGAGAGCTCTTCAAAACCTCATCAGCTGGATGCTATCACATATTTACAATATTTCAGTTTGGAGAATGTACATTGTGGTTAGTCACAGTTATATTTCGTTTTTTTATTTTGAAAAAAATGTTCCAGAACTTGTTTCTGTATTCATGTTTAAGTGCTTAAAATTTTGAGTCAGCATTTGTATGCAGGCATCATAGCCGCTTCCTTTATGAGTATAAATTAGTCATAATCCTGCAAATTACCATCGTAGAATGACATCGTTGTATAAATTTTCATGTTATGCATGTGCCATACGCCTATACTAAATCCATGTGTCCTTCTAGGTCTTTTGATTTACATTTCACCTTTAATCTAAACAGTCAGTTCTAGTGGTAAAAAGTTGGCCCGTTTACCTATAGGTCGATTCGGGCTAAGTTTTTTATTTCAAACAAGTCAAAATCAAATTAGCTATTTAGCCAGTTTGTTTGTTTGATTTTTTTATTGGTGGTTGAGTATTGAGTTTATTAAGAAGTAATTGTACTGACAATGGTTTAAATTTAATTCACAGGGTCCCCTCACAGAAGAGTTAGTTTTCAGAGCTTGTATGATATCTCTACTTCTATGTGGAGGATTTAAACCATATACAGTAATACTTCTCTCTCCTGTTCTTTTTAGCCTAGGTGAGTGGAACGTTTTTTTTCCAGAATATTTAAAACATAATACGAGAGGGCTAGTAATTATAAGTTTAACAAAGGTTATATTTTCTCTATTTTTTATTACTTCCTTTTCCTCTTTCAGTTATGAGATAACATTTTTGCTTATTATTTCTGCAAAATGATTATTACGACTTTTTATTTACAGCTCACTTGAACCATCTATTGGAGTCCTACATGCAACAAAATTCCAGCTTGCTGAAAGCTTCCGTGGTTGCAGGTATGTGGTGTCCTATGCTTTTTCTGGAGGTGGTGAAATGGGCATGTTTGGGTACGAGCCAAAAGGGGTTTAGGTCAAAATAGATTATTTTGTGCTGGTAGCCTGGTATGGTTGGATTGATAAGAAATCGTTTTCGTTCCAAATTTTTATCTTCCATAAATAATTTGTATGCCTGTGGGTACAAAAAATATATTATTGAATATACTTTTTTGATTATCTAACTTTTCATATAAAATGGATTAGGACTTTGGAGGTTTATAAGTCAAAAATTCACTTTGGGCGACTTTCGACCTGTTTGGCCTATTCGACTCATTTGACAGTTTTCTTTTTAACTTTTTTTAGTTTTACTCGTATGACCCATTAGAGATAAAATTGTACCAAAATCGGCCCGTTCTAAAGCAAATGGGTCATGATTGCCCCTGTTTTTCTTTGTCAGATGCATAATATGACATGGTTTTATTATATTGACCATGAAATATCATGCGTCTACTGCTGACTCATCGGATATTTCTAATTATATTTCTCAGGTTTTCAGCTTGGCTACACTCTAATATTTGGATCATATGCATCATTTCTCTTTGTCCGAACTGGTTGGTGGTTTTATCTTAATATGAAGTTTTCTGGCTAGGCAAAACATTTTAATTATGTCTCGTCTGCAACTTGAATTTATTGCCACTAAAGCGAATAGGAATTGGTTCATATGAATCTAAGGAGGTTTGGAGGGGGATATACGAAACTTTACTTTAATAATAATAATTAATATAAGCACATATCCTTTATGACCCATAACCAAAATTTTGCTCTTGTGGAAACAAAAGCCCATTGGTTTATGTTAAAGGCAGTTCTGTTAATTTGGTCATGGGTCACAAAACAGTTCGGTTTTTTGATGTTAATTTGTTTTTGATCTATCTTTTTGTGCTTGAGCCCGAGTTGGCAAACTAGCTGTTTTTGGTCCAATAGTGGTATATACGTGTAATGTTAATATATACATGTAAGTGGCCCGATAGGTTTTTTCGGCCCAATATAAAAAAAAGCGTTAAATCTTAATGAAAAAATATATAAATTACATGAATTTAAAACGAGCGCTTCGTTTGCCATATGAAACTCCGGCTATTAAGAAGAGTCAAAACCAAACCTTTGGTTAATCGAATGGGTCAGTTAATTTTGATTTCTGCTCACCTATAATTTTCTTTTATTGCAGGACATATTGCAGCACCAACTGTGTCACATATGTTTTGCAACATAATGGGTCTTCCTGCATTCTTTTCACGAAGGACATGTAACAAAACACATACTCTTAAACATAATCATTTACCAGTTTTTTATGCTAACTTTTTATATAATCTAGCAGTAGCAAACATGGGCTAGTATTTGTCAAAACTTTTTTGACTATAAATTTCAGGGATGGTGAGCGTGGGATTCATAGCAGGGGCGATAAGCTTTGCATATCTTTTGTTTCCGCTCACTTCTCCAGTATTGTACAATGATAGAACCGACGATTGCAAATGCTGGCACGTGTACTGTTATTGGACTTAGAGAAACTATGACACTGCTTATTACCAAATGTAAACCTTGAAACCAATTTCTTTTTTCGTCAAATTTTGTTTTATTGTGCTGGTTTTGACACATTTAATGACCTCAGGTGATTACAGGCATTGTATCATTTAACCAGATTCAAGATAGTTTTCAGTTTTAGTTTTTGTCTAAAATGGTTTTTTATAATTACCATGAAGGTCAGTTGTTTCATTCTACATCTGTGTTAACATTCAGTTCCACCAGTTTCAAATATGAACAACTACTGGTCAAATTACAAGTCATTATAATCTACATTGTGTGTTATTCAATTCATTTCTTGTGTTGCCAAAGTTGGGTTTTAATATATTTGGTAATTGTACTTTATATAGTGGGTGTTCACGGCCAGTTTTGATGAATATTTTAGTCCGAACCGTTAATTACGGTTATGGGGAATGACTAACCAAACTGGCCGGGCTGGATGGGTCAGCAAGACCAGCTAATTTTACTGGTTTAACGGTTCAGTGTTAGCGGTTTAAACAATTTTTAACCAGACCAAACTTTTGAACAAGTAAACTTATAAAACCGAACCGTTTTGGATCTCACACTGATCAAACCGGCTGACATCTTCAGTTTAGACGTCAGTTTCAGTGTTTCTTGAAACGGAAAACCAAGTTCGGGCCAGATGTAAACTGATAACTGAATTCAAATTTCATTTACTGTTATTTGGTTTTTTAGGTGTCAACTAAATATTGAACACCAGTAGAAGCTAGACAGTAAAAGTTTTCTTCATTACAAATGGATACACAATATACTATGTATGTATACATCACCTATCAAGTATTAGAACTAATAAGGTCCTTATTTTCCACATTTTGGTAGCTGTACCTCCAGGAGGACCCCAAATAATATACAAAGTTGACCAACCCAGCAATAGTCAACACCCAATATACATTATCCATCCTCCCATCATTGATCCCATCAGGCAACCACCCTGTTGTTTTCCTGATGAAATCAATCACTGCAGTCCCCAGATAAAACGCGATCCCGATAAACACCGCCACGACTGCAGCCGCGGTGCTCTTAATCGTCTTCGGGAACTCTTGGTAGTAAAACATCACTTGACCCGGGAACATAAACGCCTCTCCAACACCCACAATCACCAACTGTGGGACCATCCAAAACACTGACATTGGCACGATAGAGTTACCGGTTAGGCTGTGGGTTCGGGCCATTTTGAGCCGTTTTGACTCGACCAGTGCCGAGAGGGCCATGCTTGAGATGGTGAGAACATGACCAATCCCTATTCGTTTTAAGGGTGTGGGTGAGGTGCGGGTTAGTTTATGGAACGTGGGAAGTAGGTAACGGTCGATCAGGGCTAGAGAAACAGAAGTCGAGATCATAACGAAGATCATCATGGTCCCGGCTGGGATTTGGAACCGTGGTCCGAGATGGCGGTCCATGGCTAGAGCTTGGAGGACAATTAGGCTCATTTGGGTGGCTATTGGGGTGTGCAAGAGGATGCCAGTTGACCAAATTGGTGAGATTCTGATTAGAGTTTTGAGATCTTGTACTTGTTGCAATGTGCATAGGTTCCATGGTTTGTTGATGGACCCGTCTGGGTTCATGTCGCCCGGGGTCACTAAGGCGGCATGGTTCAGAAACCTGTACGAAATATAATCAGTTAAAGATCTCTTTATTCGGGCAATTCGAGCTTTATGACTAGCCATGAATGATAACGAGGCCGCGTTTGGGACGCGCTCTGAAACTTTTACGGTCCTAGTCTGATAGTTGATTATAAAAAATGGTATCTTATATTTGGTCTATTTCAAAAACTTTTTCATTTCTAGTCTTATAACTAAGGGTTATTAGATTTAAATAATCTCAAGTTTCATTAATTGACCGCATTAATCTCAACTCATCAAATGTTTACTGACACTCTCAACTTTAAACTTTTACGGCAAATGTTTACTCGGCTAATGTTTACATTTCTGGTGGCATGCTGACGTTTAGATTGGTGTAGAAAAATAAGTTTAAAGTTGGGAATGCCAGTAAAATTTGATGAGTTGAGATTAATGACGGCTAGTTAATGAAACTTAGGATTATTTAAATCCAATAACCCTATAACTAATTTTAAAATCGTATTTTATATTTGGTTTAATATGGTTGGCTTGCACAGCTTACACTTACAGGATTCTTGGCTGCGATCTCAATATTATATTAGAAAATGACTTGGAAACATTAAATACTTTAGTATATTTTTTTAATTTTGGTTTAATTTAGTACAAAATATATTAATTGGAACAATGTATATATTAACAATTGGAAATTGTTTGGTGAGTACACGTTTTGTCATCATTGACTCATGTCCATAACGAATCATTACAACGAATTATTTCAAAAACATAATTTTCAAGTAAAAGTAAAAGTAAAGCCCACGACGATATCCGAAGATAATCTATTAAATAATATCCAAACATGAAATCATATAACAGAAAGTAAAGTTAAAAATATTGATATATTCTAACATTTATAACCATACTATTATTTATTATTGAATATTTTTTATAGTAGCAGTTACTATAAATGATATCAAATTAATCAAATATATAGTTTTAAAGTTTTAAAAATGATAATTCGAGTCTTAAAATACTCAAAGGGATAATGATTTGTGCTATTAGGTACATAATAATACAAGGAATAACGAAATGATTATGTTTATTTAAGAAACTTAAAGAGTTATTTAATAATATTTTTTAATATTTTTTATATGTTTTGTTACACCTAAACAAAACACCTAATTTAGGTGATGTTTACACACACATGCAGTCCACTTATTTAAATTGTTAAACCACTTATTATTCTATTAAATACTGCTATTGTTTTTTTGTTTTTTTATGATATTGTCCTCCCACAAGCATTATTTATTAGTTGGTAATTAACTATTAAGACAATAATGCATGTTAATTTGTCTTCATCAATATATATATCCTCCATATTCCACCATAATTAGTATTAAAATGACAAAACTTGACTTTTAAACATGAAGTAGATTTGATTACATATAAATACACCAATGTACTTTCATCCTTTCTAGTTAAATATTTAAATAAAAAATTATTAATTCTTTAATTCATAGGTTTTATCATTAAACATCATATTATTTTTATTCTATATTTTAAAACTTTTATAATCAGATAGAGCTTGTAGCTACTTACTTGAAGATATTTGTTGGAGTGGTACTCACCAACTTGGTTCCTCCAGGCTGTAACTCTTGACAATAATCTTCAATCTTTAGTGACAACAAAACTTTTCTTTTCCGGTAAGCTGCCACTAAAACACGAGCCAGCCTGGTAAACGGGCTGCCTTGTGGTTTTAGTAACAGATAATATCGACTTCCCACCACAAAAGTAGCTAACCCAATTAAGTTAGCGGCAGCACTTAACCCAAACCCTAAACCCCAACTTACGTTGTCTTGAATATAAACAATCCCCACCATACTAACAAGCGTTGCGGCATACATAGTAAAGAAATGCCAGTTAAAGAAAACCCTTTGGTGCTTCGGGGTGTCAAATTGATCCGCACCCATCGTGGCTAACGTGAATCTTGTACCTGCCACGCCCATGGTCGAAAGAGCCAGGCTCGTGTACAAGATTCCAATTTGGGCTTTTGATGGGCCCAAACAAGAACTATTGCCATTTTCACATGGTGGGGGCTTTAATGGATCTAGTGTTGACGTTAAGGTTAATACTAGTATCCCCATCATGGACACAAGAGATGAAACTGAAATGACTATGAACGAGCCAAGATACGAGTCGGCTAATATGGCACCAAGAATCGGAAACAAGGCCATACAACCATTGACAATGTTCGCGATCTGAGCCGCATCAATGCTCTTGATGTTGAACTCGTTTATTAGATACACAATAATATTACTATTCCATCCTCCGGCCGCTAGTGTCAACCCCCCCATGGTTGCTACACATCAAACAAGTTTGATTCCCATCATGTTCAGTTCTTGGTGATCGAAAATAAAACAAATAAAAATAAAAATTTTATAAAAATTAATATATGAATTTACAATGAAGAAATACCTATGAGGAAAGGAAAGGTGACCCAACCACCTTTCTTGGGTGCACCAGTTGGTTGTGGTTCTGCATCCATGGCTAATTGGCTACAATATGTTGCAGCCCAGCTTATATTGATTCAAGAAATCAGGCTGTTTGTGTGTGTGACAAATGAGTGTGTTTTAATTGATGTATATAAGAAATGTGAGAATGGTACAAAAAAGGTGGGGACATGTGTATGTTTGATCATTGCCAATTGAGTTTATAATAATGGATATGATTCTTTCATAGTATAAATATTATAATCTTTTAGGATTTAAATATAGACATATGTATACGGTAGGAGACCTACTCATTGTAGCAGGATATTCCTACGGAGGGTGAAAAGAGTAAGGGGTTGTTCGGCAGCCTCTTAATGGTTTAGATGTCTGAATAATTCAGCACTTAATGGTTCAGACTGTTTGTTTCGCGAGCAAATGTTTAAATGGTTAAGACATTTGCCTCTGAATGGTTAAGCATTATACTAATGCTGAATGGTTAAAAGGTCTAATGCTGAATGGTTAAGACCTCTTATCTGAATTGGTCAGACATTTGTCTTTGAATAGTTAAGCATATATAGCTCTTAATGGTTCAAATCTCTTAATGGTTCAGCACTTAATGGTTCAGACATCTTATTGGTTCAGCACTTAATCATTCAGATATTATCAAACAGCCCCTAACTCTTCGTATATTAATTGAACCGGACCGATCCACTCAACTAAGCTAGTTTGGTTTGTCGTTTCTCGAGACAGTAGCTAGCTAGCTAGAGACCGCGAAAAACTTTTAATAATATTAATTGAACCGGACCACGGACCATCGGATCATCTTCGTGTTGAACTTTTAAGTGGAAATCTCATATACACACACACTCTTTCTGTAGGTAATGAAAGGAAGATACGTAGATGTTTTCACCCAAGGTTTTTCTACTGATTTGTATTGCATAAAACATAAAAACCAACGTAAATAGAAAGGGAAATACTACTATTGCAAAACAAACGAAAACATTGATTGAAAATAAAATAATAAACCAAACAAATTAACTTTAAATAAGCTTCATGCAAGTGAGCTTGTTCCATGCACACGTGACCTTGTTCCATGCACACGTGACCTTGGTTAGAATTTATTTATTGATTTTATAAAGAGAAACTTATCGTTTTCTTCCTGTGTTTTGGTCGCATTTGTAATTTTCACCTAAAAATATTTTTTCTCGCGTTTGGCTTCTCAAGATTTGACAAAAAAATATCATTTTCATCCAAAGATGTTACCTCCATTGTTTTAAAATGTTAAATATCCATCGTTAAAAGCGTACTTATGTAAATTTTCATATACAGATGAAATCCTAATCTATGTTTACGTGTTGGTGTTGCTGATAAAATTTCTTTCACGAAATTGAATAGTCAAATGTAAGAAAAATCTTTTTAAATGAAATTGACAAATATCACCAAATAACAGCATGTAAAAGTGTAAAACGGTAGTTCACTCTTTTACAAACTCTCATAGTAAATTTTATTGGGCCATTTTATTATGTTAAAAACTACATGATCAACGACTACTACTAGTACAAACTACAAAGGGGTTCCGGGCTTCTGGGCTGGTGACAAACGTGAGCTAAATAAGTCCAGCCCAACTGCTAAATCATTCTGGCCCATATTGTATTTGTATGTTAAACATGGATCCAGGGACCAGGGCAACTCTATAGTGTAATTTGTGACGCATTATGCTTACACCCTCTTAAATGTAAGGGCTCTCATTAAAAACTTACTTCAACTTGTGCCTATATTAATTTAAACTAGAACTTTTTCTTTAAAAGATATGTTTAAAATCCTCTTTGATCCGCTACCCGACTCACTCCCCTTTCAATACTTACATATGTGATAACTTTAATGATGCTCTGTCACATCTTCTTATAACAATCATCTTTTATACAATGCGTATTCAAAATCTCTATCTTAAAAATCTTGAAAACACGAGTCTTACAAAAAGATCATTTATCAGTTACCACTTACCACTAGATTAGAAAAAAATTAATAATAATAAAAGTAAAAATAAAAAAACCCAAATGATAATTGGATTTGAATTTTAAACTTTTATTATAAAATGTTAAAGACTTACCTCTACGTTATCCCACGTTAATTAAAATCCTTCCACTAATTTTTTTATCTACATTATTTCGGTTAAATCATAGATATTTTCTTCCGGATTTTGAGTCAACTCACCTTTCATTTTCAACACAAAACATTGATTTTTCTATAATCCATCAATCGTCATTTTTTAAACTTAACGAAAACGAACTCATGACACCTCACATTTTATATTTCATACACATTTGTCACATTTACCCCCCACCCCCACCTTTTCCCACTCACACCACAACCCCATTTTCGTCATTTAACACAAAAAAAAAATTAAAAATAAAAAAATAATAATAATAATAAAAAAAATATTAAATACCTACATCTTCATATTTTGTACTCTTCCCTCCCATCTTCACCATCACACACACACACACACAAACACACACCTGTAAACTTGTAAAATCATGAGAACCACAAATCATCTGATCGGTGCGTTAAACTTCTTCACTTTCCTTCTATCCGTCCCGATCCTCGGTGGCGGAATATGGCTGAGCACACGCGCAAACAACACCGATTGCATGACGTTCCTCCAATGGCCGTTGATCGCCATCGGAGTGACGATCATGGTCGTATCACTCGCCGGGTTCGCCGGCGCGTGTTACCGCAACACTTTCCTCATGTATCTTTACCTTTGGGTCATGTTTTTTATTATTGTTGTGTTAATCGGGTTTGTTATATTCGCTTATGTGGTAACGGATAAAGGGTCGGGCCGGCCCGTCCCGGCCCGGGCCTATCAGGATTATTATTTACCGGATTATTCGGGTTGGTTGAAGGATCGGGTCGCCAGTGATGGATATTGGAGGAAAATAAGCTCGTGTGTTCGTGATTCGGGCACTTGTAGGAAATCGGGTCGGGTCGTGGGCGGGTACCCGGAGTCCGCAGAGATGTATTACCTCCGGAAGCTTAATCCTATTGAGGTAAGTGGTTTTTATATTCACACGTTACATAATATTATTTGAAAGTATAACGGGGTCTAGGGGTTGTCGGGCCAACTTAATTCAGATATAGACGTTTTTATTTATTAATATTTTATAAAAGACTGTTTTCACGGCTTTAAGATGTTATCTTCATGTCACTAGTAACTTTAGTGTTTGTTATCATGTTATAATAATATATAATTGAAAAACAAATTGGTGTTTAGGGACATAATCTATGACACTTGGATGTTGCATAGAAATTTGACGGTTAGGTATGCTTGAATATTAAATTATAGTATGCGTTATAAAATGTTTAAGTCGTTATCCGTGCTTAATTAGAAGTGATTAGAATTGATTAAGTGCCAATAATTAGGAATGTTAAAAGCTACATCCTATAAAAGTGCACAATCCGAACACGAACCCAAACCTGAATCCAAATCTGACAAACATCATCACACAAGCGTGGTGCAAATCGGTTTAATATAATACATACATATATACGTAGGCACGGATTTGGTAATTTGTTCGATTTGTGGTCTGATCGGTTGTTAATTAATGTTCAGTCGGATTAGGGTTTTTAGTTTTAGCTAGGGCAAATTTAAGTGTAATTGGTTTCAGAGGTTAGAGATAGGATTTTGATCTGATGATGGTGTTAGGGAAAAATGATGGTTAAATATTTGTTAAGTTATATTTGCAATAGTTAGAAGGTATTCAACTATAACCTAAACTTTTGAAATATATAAGTTTATACATCTTCTCACAATTAAAAGTTATAATATAAAAATACTTGGTTTATAAAGTTATTGTAGTGACACTCGTGATTTTAGTATGTACAAAAAACTTGAATTTAATTTTTTTTTGAATAAGTTATATTGGCCGGGACCACGAGTGATATCCGATCTTGGAGTGATTTGATGAGAGTGTGTGTACGTGTTGACGAGATAAAGTAGGATGATACGAAGGGCCTAAAATAGACATATATAGTCATGCTCTAACTTATCTTGAGTTCATGACATAGATTGGGTTAGCGGGTCGGGTTAAAACTAAAACTAAAATCGGATCTCAATGTTTTACATAGGTTATAGGTTTTTGTATTGATATAATTTTTTATATCTTGCATATGTAAACTTTTTAGTGATATGTATTTAGGAAGATTACTATAGATACATCAGATGATGTCGTCAAAATATCATATGACATTATTATACGAGCCGTATAGATGCTGGAAAAATGTTATACAAGTTGTATAGCCTTCGTTAGTGGTGTACGAAGTCACGACAGTCAATTATGAGTGAGTTAGTCATACGGCCCTTATAGCTTTCAATCCTATTCCCCGTATAGAAGAAATTACACTTCATATTGTCGTATAATGAAAAACACACCTCCTACGATCAATATAGCTAATTTTGTCTAAATTGTAAAAGGTTGGTGTGGGTATAGTGACAGCCCTGTTTAATTTTCTATAACACTGGGTTTGATGTGAAATTTAGAGTGGACGGTGTGGGTTTGACTACTAGAGCTCATGGAAAAATAGAAAATAATTTTTCTTAAAGTAAAAGAAAAAAAATGTATATATATTAAACGTAAGAATTGCTTTCAAAGTCTGTTTTATATAATCTTACAATCTTTATTATAAAAAAATTATGTTAACAAAACATACCAATTGATCAACTATTTATAAAAATTTAATAAAATAGCTAGAAATAAAACCTAATCAAATCACATCTTCTAGTTATAATAAGTATTATTACAATAAACTCTAACAAAAAACATTTTTAGGTAAACATCAACGATATGTCATGTAAAGCTGGATAAGAACCTAATGGTTGGTTGGAGGATCAGGGTGATCAGGGTGACGGATTGCTATCACCCTACCCGAACACGACCAGTTTGTTTATGTAAAAAAAACTTAAAACGGATACGCTTATGTAACCTACTCACAGAACGTGTAGCGTGTTTACTTAAATGATAAATTTATGTATTTATTTATATCAACTTCTCTCTTTTACTTTACCTTTGCATTCTTTCTTTAATTCTCCTCTTTTCAAGCCCATGCCTCATGTCACATGATATGATTTGATTTCATGATAGAGATGTAGATATATTGGTTTATTCTATTTGGTAAATGGGTCCATTGTCTTTTAAGAATCATGCAGATCAATAGAGTATTAGGGTGGTTTGGAAATTAAGATAAGGGTAGTAGAATGGGTCCATATTAGGTATCATACATTATTTAGTAGGCAATTGCTATGGGATAGCTATGTAATTTAGTAGTATAGTGTGTTTGTTTAGAAACAAATTTTAGTAGAAAACTAAAAGAAACATTTGAAATTTATATTGGTTTTACATGGTGGAAGAAAGAAAGACATGTGGTTATACAGTTATATAACCGTCTTATGTTTATATACGTAAAGATGCATGTTCATGTGTTTATGTGATTCTCGTATAATTTAACATAAGATTGATTTGACATCAAACATCACTGAATATGTGTATGTGTGTGCGTACGTTTTGATAATGTGGTATTAACAAAACAATAATTAGCTAAATGCTTACATAAGGAGTCGAAAACACTAATTTCTACTTTTTTTTTATTTTCTATTTCTATGCTTATTGTAGTCAGCATGCTGCAAACCACCAACAGAATGCGGGTTTGCCTACGTGAACGAGACCACATGGAACCCAGTTAATTCTGGTTTGGTGGTGAACAACCGTGACTGCCTTAGATGGAAGCAACGACCAAGAACAGTTGTGCTACAACTGTAACTCGTGCAAGGCTCGGGGTGCTAGCTACTTATGGTTTTTTAAGTCTTGTTCTAGATGATGAAGGGTTGGACGAAATGGTTTCATATTTGACTGAAAATTAAAGTCCATTTAAAACCGTTTACAAGATCTCAACTTTTACTATGCTTATTCTCGTGATCAAGTTATAAGTCGACCACAATATCTAGCTCCCAAATAAACTCGAATCTAGCTAACTGATTGCATATTAACCGCTGAATAAACAAAGCAACGAACAAAAAATAGCCGTGCAAAGACATGAATGCAAATGTAGAGTGGAAAACGAAAACAACGATTGTATTCAACATGACAACATATCAAGTCACACTTAAGACGGGTGTTTGAATAATAATTTCGTCATAATGATGGAGTACACAACTCCATGATGTTTCCTCAAACAGCCAAACAAATGAAAGATGAAGCATTTTTGTTCCTCTTGCTTATTTCTTTATGCTAAACAAAAAGAAAGTGATTCAAATTGTTCACTTGAGAAAATCAATAACCCCAGTAATCGTTTCGGATTTCATCATCAAATTTCTGCTTCAATTCTGGGTGCTTCTCAAAGTACTCATCAGCAGTCATGGTGCTAAGCTTTTCTGTTGTAACAAAACAATCATATTCATAAGCAGTCTTCTCAAAATTTAAGAGGATCGCTAGTAAAATTGATCTCAACCCATAAATTGGATTTTAATAATCCAAACTATTACTCATTTGGCCGATAATAATCCATACTATTGACTTAGCCGACAATAATCCCAACTTTCATTTCTAATACCAACAACAGTCCCAGTAGCACGATTATCATACATTCACACTCGATTTGTACTAATTTTAGGCTCGATTTTACTTTGTATTTTTTTTCATTTCGTTCATAATCATTATTTTGAACCAAATCGAGTCGAAATCAAGCGTAAATTTTCAATATTTATGTTACTGAAATTGTTGTTGGTAATAAAAATAAAAGTTGGGATTGTTATCGGCAAAATCAATAGTATAGATTATTATAGGCCAATGAGTATTAGTTTGGATTATTAAAATCCAATTTGTCTTTACTTAGTATAGATTATTAGGGAACAGGTCAAACGGGTCAAACAGAAATATTTACTTAATAAGGGAACCGGTCAAAAACAAGTTGAAAGTTGACCAGGGTGTATTTTCTTAATGCATACAACCTCTGGGATCTCTTTATTTCAGAATTAATATTAACTAGTGTAACGATATAGATTTTGTAATCATACTTGAGGGATTTGTGACTCATAAGAAAAGTATTTTACATGGACTCTGGGTCAACGACAAACGGTCCATTTGGACACGTACTAGAAGCAGGGTACAATTGTTACCTTCAGCTCTTGGACATCAGCGATTTCTTTCTCTAGTCTTTCAGATTCCTCGAGAGATTTCTGCTCAGCCTCTTTTAGTTCCACCAACTGTCATTTCAAGGCTACAAGATATTAGAAGATAATAAAATAAAAGCACAATACTGCCCAATCTAAAAATGCTTGAATATTACGATTTTGTTCACACGTATCATGCTAGAACATAAAGTGTTAAAAGGTATTTAAGTGTTCATTTTTTTTATAAAGATAAAAATATACTATATAGTTTCATACATACCACATCAAATATTATCCTTGTGTACAAGTAGCCGGTCACCAGGATACAGGGAATATATAATTAAAAAATTAGTTAATTTAATACTCGGTGCCGTATACGACTTCTTACCAGGGCATCAAACTTGGGTTTGTACTCTGGGGTAGTCTTATCAACAAACTTTGGGATTTCAACACCTATAAAAAGAAAGGATTATAAATGTAAAAATAAGGTATTCAATCAATTTAAAATCAGATATACAACAGCAGATTCTCAACTGCTAGCAAAAGTGTATTGATATATTATCCCAATCTATTTGCCTATTTGTTGGTTGTCACATCAAATCAAACCACAAGGCATTTACTTCTTCTAATAGCACACTAGCATACAGAACTGTTCGCCTAACATTATTGTGTTGGCAAAAAGCAAAAAGAAAAAGAAAGAGAGAAACCGGTCTCAAACGGCATGCTTATTGATAAAATAAGGACAATAATTTAATTTGCATTCTTCAGCTTCACATAAAAAATGGATAGTTATCTTTAAATCTACAATAACTACATCCAAAAAAAGCCCAACATTCAGTATGCTTCAGCTATGTAATGCTTAAAAAACCCTAAACATTCTTGAACAATACTGAAACATGACAGGACCATTTCCTTAAAGAGTAATCCTAGGATGGTTAACCTGGTTATTAGCAATAGATGATCTAGCCCTGTCCTAAACAGTAAATCTTTATACAAAAATAAGAAATGGTTAATCAACATGAACTGTACAATGTACATTAAGAATTATTGGTGTTGCCTTTCTCAGTAAATTCAAAACCTTTAAATGCAGTTTTTAAATCCTCAAATAATTTTCTTTGAACATTTAAGATGATCTTCTATTAAGAAAAATAAAAGACAAAATACTTCGGTTCAACTTTACGATCAATTTTTCAAAAAACTACAGTTTGTTGAAGAATTCACATTTATAAAATAATGTTTAACCCATAGATAGAAGATACCATCCTATCCTTCTGAAGCTTCACCTATACTATGTATTATATGGTCTAAACAGAAACAAATGTTTTAGTAAGCTTTTTAAGTGAAACCCATGCATGTACATAAACCCGTAAGGCATAAATCAGTAACTAGAGCAGACAAGATATCTTTTTTACTGACAAATGACTGATGAAAGGAAAAAACAACAACAAAGAAGATTGAAAATATTACTCTAGAACAGCTTAAAACTACTTGCACATTGTTTTCCAGAATTTGTGCAAGCAACAAACCCAAAATTACAAAAATCATGACAAGGGCACCTAAATACACGATCTGTCATTTAAACTCTGCACTTGCATATCAGCAGGCTAGTTCCACAAGCTCATGCCAACTATACAAACTTTTCTACTGTTAAATTAATAGATATATGAAGAATGGCAAGGAGCCTAAAGACAACCACCAAGAACATATTTTCCAAGTAGAAAATTCACTAAAGGTTACTAGGTTTACTGTGTGAGATCCAAGCCCTTAACTCAAAAGAACAAAATTCAAGGGGAATCAACAGCAATACTAAAATTCTAGTCAATGATAATATGAAGCACATAATTTCACTCTAATTAATATGTGAGCAGAGCTGTTGCCTAAACAAGTCCTATGCAATTTGTAATTAGCAAGTTGCAAAGAAGTATACACGTTGAATCATGGTAAAGAAAGACATACTATCATAATATTCTTTGTAAGAATCAACTATGCGAGATCCAAGCCCTTTTCTGTAGTATTCCCAATCAATAGGTTCCGGTTCCTGTATCATCCATTAAAAAATCACTTTGATTAAAAAATAAATAAAAAAGCAATCACAAGGATAACAATTTTAAGATAAGTAGCAATATATAATACGTCCTCGACTTCAATAGCTTAATGACCCTTCACATTACAGATTTCAACAACAGTTTTTCATCAACCCCACACCAAACTTCTCAGAACCATTTATCAATAGCATCATCTTATTACAAAATCCAAAATCTTAACATAAATTCAAAACAAGAGAACTTTAATTAGGTGATAAACTGGAATGAGACCATTGCTTGTGAACTAGAGCATAAGTCGTCAGCCATCCACTTAATAACAAACTTTTTAAAGGCACACAATTGTCAATATCATGGATTTCCACAGATGTTATTTATCGAACGTGCTAAAAACGTAACGTATTTCAATAGATTTGATTTGCAACACAACAACACACCAGGCGCAATCAACACCAACCTCATCGAGTAGAAGATGACAAACATAACTCAAAAAAACAGATCTGTATCGCTCAACATTCAACAAACAAACATCAATACATTCAACACGTACCTAGATTCGAAACTTCACAACCTAATCCAAACGTAATAGATTCACAGAACACCTAACATCGACACGTAACAAATCAAATGCAGATCCGCATCGCTCAAAGCAATAACATCAACAGATTCGATCCGCAAAATATATCAACAGAATCATAGACATTTGAACGATTGATTACGATACCTGACTGAATTTGGTCTGGAGAGTGGAGTTGACCTCCTCAAACGCACGACGGAGCGAAGAGAACTCCTTACGAGCTTCATCGGTGACGATCATCTTCGCCATCCCATCCCAATCGATCGATTTTGAAGCCTTGAAGGCTACATCAGCTACTTTCTTTCCTACACCGCTCATCTTGTGTCGATTTGATGAATAGCTTCAGAATACGCGACTCGCAGATTGCTGCAAACCCTAACGCTTGTATTCGATTTGGGGTGTTTGAACTACTCGATTATTGCCACCGTAAAAATAGTTTACATAGATTAATTGGATAATCTCACTACTTTAATGTTTTTGTTTTTGTTTTTCTCTTCTATAATATAAGCATATTAAATAACAATATTATTAAATTATTTTTAAATTATAATAGTTTTATAAGAGTATTCATATCATGTTTCTTATCTCTATCTTTATAACTACATTAAAATTTATATTTTTTCTCAACCATTTTTAATCAAATAATATTTTTCTATTTTTATCACTATCTTTTATCTCTCCTCTACTCACAATACTTTTAAAAAAATATTAAAAAATTTATAGGGATTAAATTGTTACTCCTCAAATATATAGGATGAACGACAACTTTTTATGTATCCACCGCTCACAACCACTTACAACAATTACTACATATATAAGTAATACACTTACATGAATACAATACCTACTATGAATTCTCTAATAAATTAAGAAATACATCTTTTCATTAGTGTTATTATTTTTTTTAAAATAAGAAAATTTTTTAAAACATCAAACTTTTCCAAAAATATAAAATATTTATAAATTGATATTTTAAAAAAGTTGTAAATAAAAAGTAACAAAAAGCGAGAGTTATAACAAGAAAGTGTTTAAAAATGATATTTTTTTAAATGTTTGTTTTGAAACAAAATTTTCATTTTATTTAATATTCTTTAAATTATTTTATCTTAAAGTATCGTTTTGTAATTAATTTTTTATTTTATTTAATATTTTTTATTCAATCCCGTGTACTACGCGAGTTTATTAAAGCTAGTTACTACTAATAAAGCATTTGTAGTATAAGTGTTTATGTTTCCATGACAAGATCGAACAAGGAATCGGGCGTCTTATTTTTACTGGTTGAATCGGTCGGACTAGACTATAAAATCAGATGACATATGGATGATAAATATAATCAAAAATTATTTTTATGTATCTAAATTAAAACAATTGATAGAAAAATTAAAATTATTTTTGTATATTTCATTTAGAACAAAAATTATTACACTATTTGCTTAGGTATGAGATTTTAAAGAAGTACAAACAAAAGAAAACTAAAATTCGGTATGGCCACCCGGTCAATTTTACCGGTCCGACTAGTAACCAGACGACTCAAGTGAAAATAGTCCAAATAGGCATAACCTGACTTGCTCTCGATCTGACTGTCTGAAAACATGTATATTAACGGTATCATGATGTGCAGTAAAATATTAACCCTCGTGACTATTCAAATGATTATGAGTTAAAGTTCTAAAGAATATAAAAATTACTAGCGAACTTTTCATATGATTTCCTTAAATACAACATTTATATGTTTTCTTTAAACGTATTTTTAATTATAACTTTTGTATATTTTTAAAATTCCACTCGAATTTTAAACATAGAACACACTCTTGTTGCTGCCGGTAGAACTCTAACTACCACATTCCCTAAGGGAAGTATTGAGCCTATCATTTAACCAAATGGTTTGGTGCAATACGCTTATAATTAAAGAAACATATCGTTTCAAAAAGTTATGTTCAAGACCCACACGAAAAAAAATGTATTCTCCCTCAAAAAAATAATCTACCCGATAAATATTGTTTTCTTCTATTTTAGGCAAAAATACAACTTGGTCGGAGAATATTATATTCTTGGCCTTGAACTTGACTGATTTCCAGCAAGTTAGAAAACAAAATAAACAGATGAAATTATATATCTAACAAAGGTATATATTTGTGATGAAGCTGCTAGAAGTACCTTGATGAAGCAAGGTAAGTGTTTCATGTAATTATGTAAGCTAGAATCAACTCCACTTAGTAGTTTATTAATCATCCTCAAAACACCTCAAGATTTAGGGATAAAGGATGATTTGATTCGTTGTATGTTTAACATGTTTATATTAGTGCTTATTTTCTTTAAAAATAGGTGTAGATGCAACAGGCTATTTACGTTATATTTTTTCTTACTAAAAGCGAAACATTATTACAACTTATAACACCCCAAATCACTTCTCCCCGTTTGGAAATAGGGTTACACGTGTCTCATTATATGATGTGATTGTATTCTTAGTATATTTGATATGAATAGATTAATCAATTTTCGCCCCTCCCCTCAGTCAGAAATCACTAGCATATATACTAAGTTTTTCACCTAATGTTTAACATATTCTAGTTGGTAGCAAAGTCGATTGATATGTGTAATTTCACAAACCATTTATTACTTAGGAAAAAATCAAGATAAATTATAGTCCATTTACGAGCTTTCACGACTGCATATTTAAGCAATGTGTATACATTTTGATCATACCATGCATTTTCTTTCAATAAACTTTAACTATGTTAACAAATCTTGGTAATAGACAGTACAGTACGACTCACAAATTTGGTATCATTTGTATATTTATTAATCGTAATTTTTATGAATACTAGAGAAATAAAGAAATATCAATTAAACCATTTTTTCTTAAACATGCTCATGTGAAAACTTTTAACAATACCAATGACATTCACAACTTGTTGCATCTACGCATTCTCCCCAAGCGCCATTCCCGTGCAAATCGGTACACAACTTATGACACCGTTCTTTGTTACAATCACCATTGGGCATTTCAGCAAGTTCAGTGCATTCCGGTCGATTTAAGTCCCCCTTGCTCTCGCCACCTTCATTATTAATCTCAGCACCTAAGACGGCAAATAATAGCATTACAAAATCTAAAAATCATATATGTTAAAAAACATATAATAAAATGAAATTAATCTACAAAAAGTTTTATATCTATATATATAAACACACACAATATAAACTTACGTGATTGTGATGATGCCGTGATAACTAGTAAAAGGGTTATAAGTGTTCTAGTAAATAGTAATAAGAGCCATCGCTTGTGTCTTTGTTGCTTTATGTTCAAGTTTAGTGACTAACAATGAATTGAAAGATGTTATAAAGTTGTGCTTTCATAGGATGGTTTAGACTAATAGCATTAAATAATTACTTTATATGTTACGTTCAGGTCTTTTTAATTAAATAGGACCATTAAATAGTATGATTCAGTTTTTAGTTTTAAAGATATCTAATTAAATAGTATGATTCAGTTTTGGTAACAATAATGCTATACTAGTTATTATTTATCTGTAAAAGGAAACTCATAACGTCAACTTTTATAAACTAAAGTTAAATCTTTGCATCTTTGAAGGATTTAGTCAAAATTAAATCAATTATAAAATGAAGACGTCAAATTATAAATCTACTAAAAAATTCAAGGCTAAACACTTCTCATGTTAACTTGAGTTTAGTGACGGATTCAGAAATTTTTACGTAAGGGGCGGAATTTTTTTAAGATCCGTTCGCTATCACGATGTAATATGTTTTTCGGTCCAGTTCGGATAGGATCCGGTTTATTACAAAAAAACATCGTTAAAACAGCCCCCAAACTATTGTATTTGCATAAATCTTCCTACTCTAATAAAAAGGTATCTGTGATGACACGTGTCAACACCATAATTATTCTCACCAAAATTTTCCCGCCTCTCTCTCCTATTAAATAATACCTTAATTACTAATAATACTATTTAACACTTTTTTAGATTTAGTAAATTAATAAAGAGATCTATTTATTAATGTTATTTCTAAATAAATAATTTTTTTATAAAATAATAAATTTATTTAAAGCATAAGACTTTTATTTAAAATACAAAATATTTAAAATTGGCATTTTTAAAAAGTTATTTTTAAAACCAAAATAATTAAATTTAAGAGTTATAATTAGAAAATTTTTAAAAATGACATTTTTATGCGGTTTGTTTTAGAACAAAACGTTATTTTTTTTTGAAAAAAAATAAAGTTTTAAAAATTTGATATCATTATTTTATAACTTACAGTCATTTTAATACATAATTTCAGTGATATTAATCTTAGAATATTATTTTATAATTAATAAATTTTATTATATTAATTTTTATTTACTCAACCCGTGTAATACACGGGTTACTATAGCTAGTAAATATATATATCAAGAACCTTATTAAAACCATTATACTCAAAAATAATTACATGTGAAACAATTTAAGTAATATGTTTCAAGTAATTATACTAATAATCAAAACGGTTAACCCTTTAAAGCCGATGATGGTTCAACATGTTTGTGAATAAAATCAACTAGTAAATATATCATTTAATCTTTCATATCTTGAAATCGTTATAGATTTAACTTTTATAGTAGTAAAAAATATTTATTTCAATATGATTTTTTTCTTCTCACTAATTAGTTGATTATTTGAGGATGGAAATACTAAAAATATACTGGGTTACAGACCCTGGTTAATGAGAAAAAATAATTTGTTAGACTGTGACCCCCTTTTAGTTCCACTTCTGACAATCTATTTGCGACAATCTTGTTCTTTCTTTATTTCATAAGTTTAAAGGGAGCAATTGTAAAATTTTATAAGGGGCGTTTGGAATTTTTGCATATACAAAACACTGGAAAAAAATTTAGGGTGGGTGGCTGCCTCCTACCTCATAAGGTAGGAACGCCCCTACTTGAGTTACCGTCGAAGGATGGTCCAAGAGCACGGGTCACTTTTATCAATCTCCATTTCATATATGATTTTTGTTGCATGATCCGGCACTTAGAGGCAGTTAGGACCAAATCAACCCAACTATTAGGAGTAACGTGACATATTGATCCCTAAGCTCCATGGAATCTGAGACAGAGATGCGGTTCACTCTCGAGTCACTAATTTCACTTAAATGGTTTCAATCTAGGGCCATGGAAGTTGTAAATACTAAATGGGTTGCACATAGAATTTAAATTGGTATCATTTGTTGATTGCACATAAATACATCAGCTTACTTGATTGACCGTTAAAGGGTTCATAACATTGTTATCAGAGCAATAAGCTCCTTTGTCTTTTCATCAAAAAGCTTTTACTAGTCCAATGGCTATCAGAATTGGTTCAATCATGCAGCCTTCATCAATCAAGGAGATTGATAGATACACCCACCCAGTGAAATCTAACCAAATCAGCAGAACCTTATTTAAAGATCAATTATCGATACCTTCAGTGTTGGTGTCAACTGTCAAGTCCCTGAGCTGCATGTGTGACACACTCAAGGTGTTTGAAAGGCCGCGCGAGTGTCAAAGCAAGCACTAAACGGCTAACAGAATGCATTTTTTCATTTTTGAATCACTCTCTTAGAACAAGCACAAAATAAGAAAGAGGTGCCAGCAGAAATCTAACAGTAATCCGAATAAATAATCAAGCATGCAGTATTGAGTTACAATTACAAAGATGAACCTCAAGCTAAACATTTCAGAAAAAAGGAAGATAAACAATCACAACCGTCCAAAAATAAGCAAAACCTGAGGTTTGAATCGATGGCCACGACTAAATCAGAGCAGGGTTGCATTTAAATCTTGTTAAAAGCAACAATATCACAGCTCTGCACATATTCATTAATCGGCTCAACTGTGAGATGCTCTTCGATAAGGGTATCAACAGAAACAAGATCATCGACAATTGTCAACATGATTGTCATCTTCTTTATCCCATAGCCGACTGGAACAAGTTTTGCTACAAATGCAACCACAAGAACGATGTTAGCCTTGTCATAAATATGATAACTTTTGACAATAGAACTCCCAAATTGCTTTTAGTATTCAAAAGTTTGAAGTTTTTTACTGCAAAAGATTTTCTGCCTGAAGCTACACCAAGTATAAATAGAGATAGCAGGTCAAATGAGATGGGTAACGGATCAAAAAAAGTTCAAGTTGAAACAGGTCATTCAAACTTCTAAGCACAAATGAAAATGGTCTATGTCAGGGTGAAGTGAATCACAAACACTATTTTGTCTATTAATTTGTAAATAAATATTGTGTTACTTATGATTACAAAAACAATTCGAATACAATAATAATCTAAATATTTTAATGAAACCGATTTAAAAGTTTAAATCCACTAAGGCTCCGTTTGGTTCACAAAATTCTCAGGATTTGGAATTGAAATTTTTTCACACAAAATCTTGTTTGGTTGTTCAAAATTAACATTTTAATTCCACTCAAAATTGACCAGCCAAACATGTTATCAATTTTAACAAGATTCCAATTCCTATGCAAAACATTTTGCGAACCAAATGGCCCCTAGAAGTTTAAAACTATGGAAAGGTTTCAGCTATTACACTTGCTCTCTTTTTATCTATATTTTTTAAAGCCCATTTCACTCATTGAGAAAATAAAACACTAGCCAAAATGACCATCGAGTAAATGGGTCAAAATTTTGACTAAACCTCTAAAAATGAGTAAAAGTTATGAGTAGCATGACTGTTGACTTTTGTCCTCCAAAATTGCAGAATTTTAAAACATTTACTCTGAAAGAAACAAAAGAGTGTGGGGTTGAGCTGAAAAATACAAGTGATGAGCAACAAGCAGATGTGAAAAGATGGGTGGGATTGGTGGGTTGCGTAACAGAACAGAATGGGTTAGGGTAAAACGAACATTTCAGTACAATTTGAATAGGTGAATGGACTGAAAACAGATTGTGCGAGTTTAAACCTCTCTGACCAATTTCACTTCAAGCTAAAAATTTCATTTGACCCATTTGGGATAAAGCACAACTCAAATCAGCCAATCATTAGTAAATGAATACAGACTGACACCTTTGGCGACATGTGATATTTTCATGTATAGAAATAAGGCAAAATTAAAATAGCAAACCATACATGCTCCCCAAAGAAGGCCGGGCATCTCGACGCTACGAACAGCCTCCTCTAGCTTCTTCATGTCTGTCTCATCATCCCATGGCTTTACATCCATCAGCACCGATGATTTCCCACCTAAAACAAAGTTTTAATAGATTTCTTCACATGACTAATAAAAGAACAAATGGTCATATCTTAAAGAGACAGCTAATTCAATAATATAACTTGTTTGAAGAAAACCACAAATGTTATTACATAAAATATTAATGTACTTTAACTTTTGTCTTGTTTGTCATAATACCTTTTTTTCTGCAGTTGAGTCATCAGTCATCAAAAGATGGCTTATGTGGGCTTGCTGTTAAACCATGTTTCGGTTGGGTCACTGTAAATACCTTATAATGACCCAAACAAGACAAAGGCCATTTTTTGATGACTTATGTATGAAACAAAAATACGACCACATATGGGAAAAAAACTGTAACTACATTAGAGTGTTGTGCCAAAACAAATAAAATAAATACTTGATGCATAAAACACTAGCACATGTGTCAAAAAATCCAACAAACTCACTTTCTTTCTTCTTTGTGGATGCTTTTGCTTGATCTCTCTCTTCAGCTGCCTTCTTTTCCTCTTCTGTCTCGTCACCAAACAAATCAAGATCATCATCATCCGCATCATCAGCTACAGCTGCAGGTTCCTGAAACATACACATGCACCAAAAAATCATTAAGTATTTTATACTTAATGAATAAATAATTACTTATCACTTAGATCCAAAATTTTACCAGAAAACTCGGAAGCCTAAAGTGGAGCAATACTAAAGGGTTAAACAGTTAATAGAATAGTATATGCATTAAAAAAACTCAGGATCAAAGGTCATGTAACAATAGTTGTTTAAATGTTTGATGGTGCAACTTGAAAGAATCAAGGCACCACTTTCAATTAAACAAGGTTCACAAAACCCCTTAGCTCCTTAAAAAAACCCATCTGTATATTGACCTACAAATGGATGCATACTGAGAAAATTGACAAGAATCATGAATAAGCAAGGAGAAATTTGACATGAATCCATGAAAACATGTTTTGGAACCTTTGTAGATATATTCTAGAAACTCCTTAAAACTCCTAAATTTTTAATTATTTATATACTACATGAATCCTAAGAAATAATTTAAGTGTCATAGTGTAAGCACAATTCACCATTCCAGAACACTGACAAATGACAATAAAAGAGATCGTAACACCACAAAAACTGGATTACACACCTTAACAGGAACAGCTTCAGTAGATGGAGCTTGCGCAGAGATTCCCACCCCAGCAGCTTTACCAGGGAAACTGCATATATTAAATGGATAAAGTAAGTAACAATAGAACTTAAGCACCATAGACAAAATCAGCATGAAGCAGTTGAAAAACAACAATTGAAAGCAATAATTTTTTCTCGGGTTTCAAGATACGAGAGGAAGGGAAAAAAGCGTGCCTATTCTTAACCTAAAAAAAAAGTAAGTGCTCTGCTTCTTTCAGCCTTTAAGTTAGAATCAAAGAAAAAAAAAGTTGACAGTTTTACAATTATATCCTTTCTATGCATAGAAAAGGTTAATGGTAATTGTCATTATGAAAGGTTCCTACAGCACTATAGGATCTTTTTCAACCAATCTTCCCACATTTTTTAAGAACAATTCAAGAAATAACACCATATGTCATCCAAAATCCAAGAGCAATAAATTATGTCAATCCCACTTTGATCACTATCAAAATACCAACTCTGAGCATCACTTCTAAAGTGTGGCTTTACTAGCTTCTATTGAGTGCATCTTCAAAACTAAAAGCCATCATCTCAAAGTCAATTACATACTTCTATAAAGAGACCCAAACACAACTCATGTACAATCCCACAACAAAAAACTACTGACAATTAAATCATATCCATCACATTTAACAATCAAATTTAACAGCAGAATGCCCAAATTAATTAACAAAAACCATAATACAAAATCATCAAACAAAATACAAACTTTATAAGTGTATTTCATACAGACCTCGATGCGAGCTTTGAAGCAACACACTCATACCACTGACTGGCACTAGGATACAGATCAGCACTAGGTTTATCCAAAACAGTAGCGTAAACCTTCACATCATCCTTAGTGATCTGATCACTAAATCACCCAAATTCAAACACAACAATCAGCAACTTAACAACATACAAAACAAAATCAGTGAATTAAACGGTACAAACGGATGCAATAGTGTAATACCGACCCAGAGATGTAGGTTTTCCCCGATAAGAAAGCTTCGAGCGATTTGAGGCCTGATTCGGTGTGCAGATCGGAGAAAGTGACAGCCATTTGAGTCGATTTTGTGTGTGTAGATCGTTGAGATTGAAAGTGTGACGGCAAGAAGATGTTAGCATGAAGAAGTGTGAAGATATTTATATTTAGAAGGGGATTGGTGAGACAAAAACCCTAGATCCGATGAAGCATAATTCCTAGATGCCTTTTGTTACGTGACTTTATATGATATTATTGTTGATGCTTATGGTACAACTGAGTGTTGCGTCACCATCTCTTTCTCTCGTTCTTTATTTGATTTTTTTGGTCGTATTCTTCTTCGCACGGATGCTCTCTAGCTTGTCGTCGGCCACGGCATGTCCTGGGCTCCCGGTTGTTGTGCGTCCACAGGTGCATGTCTGGCCTACGAATGGTTGTTTGCCCCCGGTTCCTTTGGTTTTTTAAGCCTCTCTACCCATCGCCGTAGTCATTGTTAGTGGCTTGCCCCCATCTTGCGCTTGATGTTGAAGGTGGTATTCACTGACGAAGCTTCACTGGGGTAGGGTGGAGCCCCCCCTCCCTCCTTTTTTGTCAATATTGTAAATTTTCGTCTCGATAGTGTAAATTTTTTGTTCGGTAGTAGAACTTTTAAATAAATATAAAGTCCGTCTCCCTTAAAATAGTTTATTTTCGCCCCCACCCCCTTTAAATTTTGGTTCAAGCTCCGCCACCGGTGGTGGTGCCAATGATGGTTAGGTATATTGGATATGTGGCTGATAAGGGCTGATTATTTTGTGTTGTTTGTGATGGGGGCGTCGGCGGTAGATCTGGTGTCGGCTCGGCATCCTCTTTGGATTTGAGGTAGATTGGGTGGTTGTCTTCTACCGGTCAAGGGTGGCGATGGTGATGGTGCAACCCCATTGTTACCCTTTGTTATCATGTCTTTTCGATACTTATTTAGGACTTTTGGATCTACATCTGAACATTTTGTTTGGTCATTGGCTATTACTGATGATTGTGCATTCTTGCAACGTTGATAGGCTTCGCCATTGGGCCCCGGTTACCGTTGGTCAAAGTTGCTATGACCGATTACCCCTGATGGCTATTGTTAATAGATGGAATTATTGGAAGGTTCACGATGTCAATGATGATGAGGATGACCTCATCTAAGACATTATAGTTAGTTCTTTGTGCGTTGATGCTTCTGTTCGTTTGATGTTCATAACCGGTTTTATGGTTCAGTTTTTTTGATTTTTCATTGTTTGATGGTATTTGTTTTGATTGTTCGATAAAACATTATGTATGTAATGATGAAGCTTGCCTCGTCTGAGGTTGATTTTGGTTAGGTATGGTTATATTGATGCTAGAGATGTCGATGATGACGGGCGATTGCTTATCCGAGACTAACATGTCTTACATCCTTAACTGTGTTGTTAGCTTAATGTTTTTTTAGGTATGTTGGTGTTTCAGTGTTTAGTTGTGGTAAACTCTCACAACTGTGATACATAATTGAAGTAATTTCAGTTGTTTAGGCGTGGTTGCCATTTATAGTTAGCAGTCGTAACTGAACGTCGGTTCTGAGCCCAAGCTAACATGTATGTGGTGACTGAAATTGATCTTATTCGTCCATCACACGCGCTGATGGAACCTAGTAGTTAGTTTTAACTGTGACTAGCATTTTTACTTGGCGTATGTTGCTGTAGTATTGTATGCGGCGTGATAAATTATAAAATAAATTTGAATTATGGCTTTCTTTTTAATAAAGTTGTTCGGTTTGGTTTGGTTCTATTTGATTTTTTATTCTATTTATCAAGAGCAAGGCCCGCCCCCTGATAATTCTCAACGTATAAAAAAGTCTAAACCGAACGAGTTGTATATAAAAAAATTATAACATGATGATAATTGTTATAAAATTAAATAAAACAAAAGTCTTGTAGCAAATTAATCTAATCATTTAACAAATAGAGAATCCGAACACCAAATTAAAGAACCAAATTCATACCTTACTGAGATTTTATTTGAGAATTGATATTGTGAGGTTTGAGACTTAAAAAGTGGATATTCATGACTCTATGTCTATGTTGAAAAATGAGATCAAAGTGCTAAGGTTGATCGTTGATTGGTATTCTCATTTTTAGGTATTATTATATTAAATTGGACATAGATTGGGTAAATGATATTAAGCTAAACTATTTAAAATCTTAATGGTTTACGCTATTTTAAACATTAATGAGCTTTAAGATAATGTTTAATAGCTTAAAATAATTAAAATATTATTGGGTTTGTTAATAGATTTATTAATAGTTTAACTTTTTTAAATACATGTATATAATATATAAAGAGTATTGTAGCAAAATAATCTAATCATTTAACAAATGAGAAGATCAAGCACTTGGCGATCGTCCAGCCCCCCCCCCCCCCCGGGCTATCAAACTCGCTAACCAATCTGAACACCCTCGTCCCAAAACTTCGCAAGAGGCAGCTAGCTCACATATCTAAACCAATCCAAATGGTAAGGTTTGATATCAGTTATGCCCATCAGTTATGCTACAAAGAATTGATCACCAGTTCCTTGATTTCATCAACAATCTTTTTTATCAAAAGATGGGTTAAAAACTGAAGTGTAACATTTGTTTAAGTAGTAGAATAGTATTAGATCTTTATCAGTCGTTATTCGAGCAGGTAATTGTTTTTATCATGAGTAGTTCACATCAGTAGTTGATCTCATTAGTCTTTACATCAGTTTTTAACCTATCTGTTATTTAAGGGAGCTATTTGAATGGTTTATATAAACTTCTAAGTACTAATAGTTCATTACATCAATTGCTATTGAGGCCCCCTGATCGATTTAAATCAGGATCAATTTGTGTTGGATGAACAAGATTAGGAGTATGCACAAATGTGCAGGGACTCACGGTGAATCAAAATGAGAAACCAAGAAACACACACAAACACACTATATTCACACACATGATGTCAATACGTGGTGGGTATTTATACCTAGTGTTTGGCTGTTAAATAACCGTTATTCTAACTTCCCTAACTACTAATTAACACATTTAATATGCATTTTGACTTTTCAGTTTGACTTTTATAATTTCTTAATTATTAAAATTCCAACAGTTGAAAAGACTACAATAATCATATTCTTTGGTACATCAGTTGTTTTACACATAAATTCTTTTGCTACTTATATCCTCATTAGTTCTTTAAAATAGCATTATAGTTGTTTAGGATCTCTCTAAACCACTAGTTGTTGAACTTATTATAATATATATTAAAGACATATGTCGGTGGCTACAGTGTGTCGGTAGCTACAGTGATTTGCGCTATAGTGATTTGCTACAGTGATTTGGAAGATTTTCCCTTTTTCCCAATCTTCTCCTTCATCACCACCATTAATACCTCTTCCAACTAAACCTGATGAAGAAATCGAAGCAGAAGATTGAAACAATCACGATCAAGATGATGATTCGAGAACATTGCTAGCTGAAGACGATAATTTGATGAAGAAAGTGGTGGAGCAGGAGCCGGAGTTGCTACCTTGTCACGCATCAGCGTCGCCGTTGTCTCCTCAGCCGTCGTCGTTCGGAACGCCGCGGCTGCCACCGTCGATCAAGGTGTGGGACCCCTGCAACGTGCTGTCGCCGTCGCTGCAGTTTAGCCGGAGCTTTTCCGACGCGGTGGAGGACGATAGGGCTACGACGGAGGTGTATTTGATCTGTCAGGCTGAGTGTGATGTGGTGTTACGGCCCGATTTGGTCGGTGGTCGTTGTGCTGAAGCTGCACTGACGGTTAATGGGAAGAGGCAAGCTAGGGCTTTGGCTGTGTTCTTGAGGTCATAGGGGATTCAGTTCAATGCGGTTTATACTTGGCCTTTGGATCGAGCTCGATCCACTGCTGTTCCCATATGTCAGGTATTTGATGGATAGTTGATTGCATATTGGTTGATTCCTTTGAAGGAATTCGAATATGTGAACTGTGTGTGTGGTTTTTGGATTTTGTGGCATTAGATTTGGTTGATATAAGGTTGATAGATTGTCCAGAAATCAGAATGTTGTTTCAGTTATTTAGTATTTGTGGGACTTTGATCAGCAAGGGCGTGCATTGTTTATCCATTGTTGTCACTGCTAAAACGTAGTATTTTTAAACTTTTGATAGATCTTGATAAATTTCCAAAATTGTCATCATATAGAATCCCATGATGCATTTATAATCACGTAGTTAATTTTGCATACATTTGAATATTTGATGATTAATTAACTGCCAGAGTGCAGGCTTTCTTTTGATTATCATAACTTATAGCGAATCAGTGATTAATGATCATATTTAGGTGTGGGTTTGTGGTTTAACAAACTTTTTGTTGGAAGTATGAAAATAAAAAAATCTTGTACAATTAGCTCTATCCTATGCTCTTTTTGTCACATGTATGCCATGTTGCTTTTAGCATTGTAGGTTTCGTGTTTTTACGACTTTTGTGGATCTCTCTCAGTTCTACTTAACTTATTACCTTATACTTAAATGATTGTTTCCTATTTGAATACTACTTTTGAAAAGTGATTTTCATGCTGATCTTATTGTCTATTCATGAGTTAGATAGATCTTTAATTTGCAGATTTTAGTTTAAACCCGCGGTGTAAATACATGATATGTGAAACAGGTGCTTAACATGTTATGTTGTTGGGTGGAGGATCCAAAATCACCTGTAAATAAACTGCATCTGTCTAGAGTAAAAGACTACCTCTGGATAGCTGAAGATGGTATGAAGATGCAGGTTATTTTGAGTCCTTCGCGATCATTATGTTGTTAAATATTGTCATTCTGTTGATTCAAAAAACAAAAAAACTTTGCACACTATATCTTAATTTATGTTATTTCAGGGGTACTATAATACCCATAATAATTTTATAAAGATTAATAATAATAATAATAATAATAATAACAATAATAATAATAATATAATAATAAATAATAATAATAATAATAATAATAATAACAATAATAAAAGTTCAGGAGGACCAATTTTGCCATTTTGGAAAGTTAATTTCTTAAGTTTGTACACGAAATGACAAAGGTTTAAAACCACAGGGACTAATTGTGTAAAATTGGAAAAAAACTTTCTGTCTCTTCCCCGTCCCCGTCGACACTATTCCGGCCAAAGAGCCGGTCGGCTCCGGCGAGCCTCCACGGTCAAAATTAACGCGGTTTGACTCGATTACATTTTCCCGACACATTCGAGTGGGGATTCGAACATTGTACCCCACATCAATTTGATGATTTGAGTCGGTGTAGTGGGATTGTACCTTTCGGGCGACCACTCACCACAATCATGCACTAAACAATAAAATTAATCAAATTGATTGTGCACATACAATCATTTCATCGTTTAAAGCATTCCATTAAGTTCCATATCATCAAAAATCAACAAAATCAAACCATTCGAACTCCACGAACCCGTCGACCTGCAACCCCTATCAAAACCCCATCTACGATCAACTTTAACTAAAATTGATAAAGGGCTTTTAATCTAGATCGACATACGAAGCTTCCTATCGATTTAATTTGATTTTCATCAAGGTTTGAAGCATCAATCGATCACCACTTGACCGCGACCTGTTCTTCGTGGGTTATCATCAATCGAACTCCAAATCAGGTAATTGAGAACACCTACATACTCGATTTTAGTCTAGAAATGAAAACCCTATGCTTAATTCCATAAACAACTGCGAATTGATGTTCAATTTGGTGGATTTCGAAACTAGGGTTTATACGGGCTGAAATTGGGGATTTTGGATTCGGGATTGGTTAACAGGTAATTGAACACACCTATTAGCTCGATTTTGGATGGGGATTAAAAGCCCTATGAAATTGAGAATTAACATCATCGAATTCGTGGTCAATTGGATTGATTTCGAAACTAGGGTTTATGCTAAATTGGGGGATTTGTTTAAAAGGGGTTTTAAGTTTTAAAAGCTGTGTTATAACGTGGCTTAGGCCTTTGATCTACTGGTTTGTGTGTGGGACTTTGGGTTTGAGGTCACGGGTTCGAACCCGAGGCTCTGCATATTTTTTTAAGCCCTATTTAACCTTTTAAAATTTTGTAAAAATTCTTAAAAATTATAAAAATCCTTTTTATAATCCCTGTTTATTTTTAAATCATCAACTTGAGTTTTCTGTAATTTTCGTTAAGCTTAAACATTTATAAAACAATATAACAAAGACATTTAGTTTAATTATTTTATGGACTCTTTTAAATAAATGGTAAAAAAATCAGATTAAATATAAGACTTCTTTTATAAAAGTACCTAATTAAATTCCTGTAAATTAGTTTATTAAAAACCTTAACAATTTATGTTTATATCGTTATAAATAGTTTATTCGTTTAAAAATAAGCTTTAAATAGTTGATTTAGTTCCGTATTTTACAGCCAACTTACGGAGGCCATAACTTCTTCATAACAGATTCAAATCAGTTAAACCTTATGTCCATGACGAAGTTCGTCGAAAAACGAATCTGTTGATATATAAAACATAGAAAAACTCATTCGTTTAGACCTCCAAATAGTCGTTTTCGTAACAGCTAGCAGTTCTGCGCAGCTGTAAAGATTCACGTTTTTCTCATATTTCGGTAATCCAAATCAGAAACTTTTCTAAATGAAAGTTGTTTAGAAATCACTAATCTAGTAAACTGGAGATTTTCAGAATTTTTAAACGCCGTTTAGTATTTTTAACGAGTGCGAAAAGACAGGGGCAGAACTGGAATTTTTCCAATCTAAAATAGGAAAATCCAAACTATAATTTGCGTTACGTTATCGTAGGTTTTCGCGGCGTTAACCGAGCCTAGACCTTGTTTCTGATTATTGTCATTCGTGTATAAGGTACGGATTCTTGGTTACCTTTATCATAGTATAAATTCTGTTCTGTTACTTTGTAGTACAGATTTTGATACCATGTTTCCGTTAATATGACTCGTTTGGCCTTTGGTATTTTACTAGTCGCCTAACATTATTTGTTATGCTACGACTCGTTCGACTTGTTAATTTTTACTTGTTGAAGGCTTACAACATGCAATATATATTTTATAAGATTGTGCTCATTATTGCATGTTCCTATAAATGTTCTATTGATACGTTATATGTTGGTAGTTGTACTACCATTTGATTGATACTCTGCTACCCGAGCTCTCCGACATGTCATTGTGGCGTCAATGATGTGACACTTTTCGTGACGGTGTGTAATAAATAGTTCACGGCGTCTCCGTTAACACGTTAGTACTCAGGTAGTACTTTGGCCATAATATCTGGGAGGCGGATGGATCGATCCTAGTTCAGTTCAGTTCAGTTCCGGGGGATGGAATCATGTGTGTACGCCCACACACCGTCTCATTAGTGCATGGTCTAGCTAGCTATGTACTTATCAGTTCAGTTTTGGCTCTGGGTACTTCTTATATTACACGACTTATTTTGTTTGTATATACGCGTCGTGTAGATCAGTTCAGTTCAGTATTACATGTTCAGTTCAGTATCAGTATTATATGTTTAGATTCAGATTTCCGTTTTCCATGTCATATGATCAGTTCAGTATCAGATATCAGTATGTTACGCTTCTTATCATTACTATTGTTATTTCCGTCACTGAGCAACTTTTGGCTCAGCCGTATTTTCTTTGTGGTGTTTCCTTATTTGATTGTAGGTAATCAGGGTATTCCGGGAAATCAGTGAAGAGTGGTTGAAGATCAAGATTGTATTTTTCTTTATTTGATGTAATGAATAACTTAATTAGGTTCTTTCGGATTATCTGGTTTGCTTGAAATTATCTCTTTAATATTATGGATTTGGTTTTTGATTTGATATCTGTAATAGTGACACGTCAGCCTCTCCGGGTTGGGGTGTTACAGGGTACAATGGTTTGTGTAGGTGGCGGCGATGTAGCTGTCACCACACCCTCTCGGTGGCGATGGTTTGTTTTCCCCTTTGTGGATTCACTATGGGCCGGTAACATCTATGGGTCGATGATGATGGATGAGGACGAGTAATTGTATCAAGCTCCCGCGGCAACGCGCGGGAGAAATAACTAGTTATATAAAGAAATATAATTTAGAATTAATCTACTACTCCTTCGCAACACGCAACTCAGTATGTTATCGTTTAATAATTCACCTAATAATTTCTTCTCATCATACTGTTATCATTTTTAGTTTTAGTATTTCTCCCTGTCTCCATTAAATCTCATGTTTACTGCACATAAAAGTGTTCTTGATTTTTGGATAATATCTCTTAGATGTTAATAGCTAACACCCTATAAATTAAGCTAATAGATTCTAAAACAACAGCAAACGCCTTATCAGAAGCTTATATCACTTAACATATATTATTAGCCTCTATCTTGATTTTATTACGTGGGTAATTATAGGGGATTATTTGTTAGTCTGCTATGTTATACTTTTGTTTTCCCATTAATTACTCGAATTAGGTGACACTAACAAGCCTTTAATCTTTAAGTGATTCGATTATGCTAACACTGATTAGATCAGACAATTTCAGTTCAATATGAGTGCGATGCAATCTTAAAGATGTAATTAGTTTTAGCACACGACTTTCCTTTGGTAAATACTTGAACCGTATGGATGTAATGTCAATGTTTAATGTACATTTATTAGTAGATGTGATAAACAAAGGTTTTAATATCACGTTATGTTTGTTTTAATATCACAGGTTTTAAATTGAAATTTTTATAACATCGAAAGCCAATTTTTTACATACGAATGTCCAAGAAAGATGTAATCATGCATCTTAGGACTTGCATGCTTACTATAAATTGAAATCGTAGAACAACAAAACTCATTACAACTTTCATCTTTTATTTAAAACCTAGAATCAAAACCATTTAATTCGTGTAGTGACCTACTTTTCAAATTGATATAAAAACCTTTGCATACTTAGGGGCTCGATGTGATTTTAGTTAAAGGACTTGATGCCCATTTTATACGGAAATTTGATTGTGCGCGCACACACATATATATGCGGTCTATTGTACAAATTGTCATGGATATCTTTCTAGTCTTTCATGGACTGTCAGACCTAGTAAAAAAGGAATTACATCGTGTATAAGAATATTTTGATTGACCGACACTAGTGTAGTTTAGATCAAGACTGTGTGCAAGTGGTTTAGTAAATAGTACCATTTACATAATTACATTTATGTACATATATATTTAAATTTCTACTCTGAACTTATTTGATTTGTGAGTTGAAATATGTCAAAACTATTAGATATCGTATAACTCACGATAACTTACTTAACAAACATACGACTATGTGAAGCCGCTTCACATGGCTTGTGACCTGTCATGTTTGATGTCACTGGATTTTTAAAGTGAAACACAAGACTGTGTAGTTGCCTAACATAGTCGTATGCTTTTAAGTTGTAAAATGAGTTTTTTTTTCACAAAAATTGCACGACTATACAAGATTCAGTAATTTGTATATTTCATTGATTGTTATAAAGGGCAATTGACCATATTCATGGTGCACGACTATGATGGGAATTCCATATCATCGTGAATATTGACGCTATCAAATGCACAGTGGCGGAGCTTGACCATTCCAGAAGGGGGGGCGGGGGCGAAAATAATTTTTATTAGGGGGGGCGAACTCGAGTTTTATATGAAAATTTACACTACCGAGCCAAAAATTTACACTACCGGACTAAAGTTTAACACTACCGACGAAAAAGAGGGGGGGCCCCGGTCCTAACTATGCTCCGCCAATGCAAATGCACATCTATTGTATGTCACATCGTCATGGCCTTGATTGTCAAAACTGGTTTCATATGGGCTGAACTATCAATTAATTTGCCAATGGTATGAAAATATTAAATTAACTTAAAAAATCCTTGGAATTGAGCAAACGAGATAATGTAGTATTTTAGTGTATTATATTGCTAGGCTACAATCTCGTGTAATACACGGGTTAAATAAATTTATTGTTACATGATTTATAATATAAAATGTAATGTCTTAAATATTGTGTATTATACGGATTGAATAAACCTATGTACTACATGTTTGAATACTTAAAGTTAACATATTTAAAATTTTAATTATGGATAATTATTAGTTAATAAATAGCTATTAGAGCATTTATAATTAAGAAGAGCGAGAAGCGGGAAACCAATTATTAGATGGCGTAGAATGGTAACAAGTGTCCGGATTTATTTTATTTATTAGTATAGAGATAATAACTTCAAAAATGAATTTGGGTAGGGTTTTGATTTTAATTTGCACCCAGTTGTTTGTAAATAATTTATAATATAAGTTCCTTAAAAGTTTTCAACGAGATCTAGTCAGTAAGTTGTGATGATTTTATACTAGAAAATTTCAAATATTGTTGTGAAGTAAAATATTTTATAGAAAAACGTAATATACGTTGATTTTGATATTGAAAGAGTTGCAAAAATACAAGTGTTGGATTCGAATTCTAGTTTTTGAATTGCTTGGATGGGGATGAAGGCATGTTACGCATGCATGTAGATGGTGGTTGTTTAGAGTTATAGTGAGGTGAATTTTAAGGGGATGAAGAAGATATAGAAATTTGATCACGAAGAAAAGTTATTGGAAATTAATCAAATAACCACCAAGGAGGGTTATTGATCATCGACAACTATACAATCGCTTGTGGTCTAATCTATACGCATATGCACAATTACATAATCGGTTGTGTTATGAAGTAGGTCGACACATACACGTATACACACACAAGTATGGCATAAGGGTTGTTTGACGATTGCTGAATAATATATTGCTGAACCAATAAGAGTTCTAAATTATTAAGTGTTGAACCATTTAGAGGTCTGAACTATTAAGAGCTAGTATATTGCTTAACTATTCAATGACAAATGTCTGACCAATTCAGATAAGAGGTCTTAACCATTTAGTATTAGACCTATTAACCATTCATTATTAATATAATGCTTAACCATTCAAAGATAAATGTCTGAACCATTCAGACATTTGCTCGTAAAACAAAAAGTCTGAACCATTAAGACACATGAACCATTAAGACAAATGAACCATTAAAAGGTTGATTTAGATGCTGTCAAGCAACCCTTATAATTTCATGAATTAAATACCTATGGGAAAAATGGAAGTAACAAAGTATTAAATAAGTTAAATGATCATTTTCAAAATGTATGATAAGTTTATAATAAATTTCAATATTATTATTTTAAATCAAATTGATATTGTCATTTTTATATTCTAGTGAAGAAAATTAAAATTAAGAAATAACTAATCCACCGTGTAGAATAATTCATTGCATTGCATGTTTCACGGGGATCTCTACACTATTTTTAGTAACTGATTACGGCTTTAATGATTTGTTGCAAATTTTCTTTTTTTTTTTTTTGAAAAATGCACTTCATTAAAACACCACCAAAACCTACAACTCTCTCCAAGACAGAGAGAGAAGCCGAAAACCAAAGAAAACCAAACAAAACAAAATACGTTACGTTACATCAAAAGAGCACCATTTAGGCCAAGCCACACTCCCGCCCTTGAACCTATGTTTATACCAAAGAAATCCCCAAGACTTTATATCCACCAACAATTTCACCACATTCATTTCAACACCATTAAAGATCTTCTCATTCCTAGCTCTTCACATACGCCAGCATGTAATGATGATGATGTCGTGCAAAATCTCCTTCTTGACACCCGTAAGACCACTATGTTCATGGAGGAGAATCACATCCTTAACATGAAACACGAAAGGCCTATGAAATCTACACCACATGGCAATCTTATCCCAAATCCCATACGACATAGCGCAACCCATGAGAAGATGTTCAATAGATTCATTGTAAGTTTCACACCAATCACAAGAGAGATTTCCCACCACAATACTTCTTCTAGCTAAAGCCACTTTAATGGGAAGACGATCCAAAAACGCGCGCCACATAAATATGTTACATTTATTCGGCACCCAAGAACTCCACCTGAAATCGAAAACAGGATTAGAAACTGGCGGACCACGTAACTACCTCTTGACCTCAGCAACCTCAAAACCACTATTAAGCCCATGAGACCAAGACCAACTGTCTTCTCTATCATTCAAAGACACCGACTGCAGTAAAGCTTCCAGTGAAAGCTTAGAATTTATCTCTTCCGGCGTGTTAACGGTTCGCGTCCAATCCCACTGAATCGTCCGTCTATCCCCCACGGAGCACACCAGATCCGATAAGAGCACGCGTTTGGACTTTTCAAGAGTATAAAGCATAGGAAATGAATTCCTAAGCGGCTCGTTCCCCAACCACGTATCTAACCAGAAACAGGTCCTCCTTCCATTCCCAGGGTTTCCACGAATAATGCAATTTAAACCAACACCATCGACCTTGTGTTTGTTCCAAAAAGTAACACAGTTCTTCCACACACCTGTAAACGTATTATTACACGGAGCGACACCCCAATACCTGGACGAGCTATGAATAGAAAAAACGACCCTTTTCCATAACGCATTTGGCTCATTAAGAAAGCGCCAAAGCCATTTGACCAACATAGCATTATTGGTCACGTCTAAGGATGCTACCCCCAAGCCCCCATCTTTAATCCGTTTCGTAACAATTTCCCAAGCTACCCAACTCATTTTCCGGAATTCATCCGAGCCGCCCCATACAAACCGCCTCATTAACCCTTCCAGATCAGCAATGACCTTCTTAGGCGCCTTAAATAAAGAGAAATAATACACAGGAAGACTATCCAACACCGACTTAACCAGCGTTAGACATCCGGCAATAAAAAGCGTATTAGCTTTCCATTTTGAGAGACGACTTTTAAATTTATATACCACAGGCTCCCAATTCGATATTCCATTCATATTCGCCCCCACCTTTATACCCAAATACAAAAAAGGCAAAGCACCCTTTTGCACCCAATGTCGTCAGCCATGCGCGTGACCTCGGCTTCTTCAACACCTACCCCGTAAAGAACCGATTTATGCAAATTAATCTTGAGGCCAGAACATAAATAAAAAATACGAAGAATTCGTCTCATATTGTTAAAGTTGGAAGACGACCACTCTCCCATAATCATTGCGTCATCCGCATACAGAAGATGCGACAAAGAAGGCCCTTCATTAGGGAGATTAACCCCATGAAAAGCACCAATATCACAAGCCTGATTTAACATACCTGAAAAAGCCTCTATCAGAATAATAAACAAGAATGGAGATAATGGATCTCCCTGGCGAATACCTTTTTGACAGCCAAATTCGAAGGTAGGAGACCCGTTTACTAGAACCGCAGCTCTAGAAGATAAAAGAATACCACGAAACCATTCACACCAGATCTCAGGAAACCCCATCTGCGTCATAACAGAAATTAAAAACTCCCAGTTGACATTGTCATACGCCTTTTCAAAATCAATTTTGAACAGAAAGATTTTTCTCTCTCTCTTCTTTGCCCAAGAAATAACCTCACTAATCATTAAGGGGCCGTCTAAAATATACCTACCGGATAAAAATGCCGATTGGGTTTCAGAGACAATACGGCCCAAGATCGACTTCAAACGATTAGTCATCACCTTAGAAACCACTTTGATTATACTCCCAATAAGACTAATTGGTCGAAAATCCCCCAGATTCGAGGGATCACCAATTTTAGGAATCAAAGTGATAAAAGAAGATCCGACCCCCGGACTAAATCGTCTCACTTCGTAAAAATACTCCATGATAGACACAAAATCAGACTCGAAAAGGGTCCAAAAGTGCCTAATAAATCTGAAATTAAACCCGTCAGGGCCCGGGGCCTTATCTGCACCACACTCAAATACTGCATGATTGATCTCTTGATTAGAAAATCTATTAACCAAAGTAGCGACGTCTTCAAAGTTCACCATCGACAAACCATAGCATACAAGAGTCGGTCGAATACCCATGGTCTCTTTAAATTTATTCCGGAAAAACCCCATAACCTCCCTTTTAATAATGCCCGGGTTGTTCACCCACCGATCATCAACCTCCAAGCCAGGAATATGATTGGATGCCTTACGTTTATTAATAAAGCCATGAAAATACCTGGAGTTACCATCCCATGAGTAGCCCAATTACATCTAGCTTTCTGCTTCAAATCACGTTGTTTAAACATGTCTAACTCACCAATACGTCTCTTAATTTCAGTCAGCGACCAAACCTCATCCTCAGATAACGTACGAACCTCCACTGCTTGATCTAAATATTTAAGTTCATCTTCCAACACCCGTCGCTCCTCCAATTCACGAGCTTTAACAGAAGTCGCCCAGGAATTAATATTCTTACGCAACATCTTAAACTTAGACAACAACCGTGCATCTGGACAACCTGAATACACGCCGTCCTCTAAAGTACTCTTAACAACCGATTCAAAGCCTTCACGCCCAAGCCAGGAATTATAAAATTTGAACGGTTTAGGACCAAAATTACTCGAGCCTGTCTTCAGTAACAACGGGCTGTGATCAGATTTAAATCTTTCAAGAGCAATATACTCGGCGCACGACCACTCCATAAAGACATCCCAACTGACAAAAATTCTGTCAATGCGGCTTAACTTATCACCTGCAAGAAAAGTAAACCGCCTCCCTTTCAAGGAGTATTCATGTAAGTCCGATTCATCAATAAAATCATTAAATTCAGAGGCCTCTGCCACATTAAAGACCGAATTTCGTCTTTCCTCCGCGTATCTAACAGAATTAAAATCTCCAGCCACGATCCACATACCATTCCCCTCGCCCAACATCCTTTAATATCATCCCAAACAATACGTTTAGCAACTATACCTTGGGGAGCATACACATTTAATAAGTGACAACGATACCCACTACCTTTAATAGCTCCAGAAACGAGAATCCAGTTAGGATTTTTAACCACCCTGTCCATATTAAACATTCTAGGATCCCAAACCGATACAAGACCACCCGACCTCCCCGTAGAAGGGACCCAATCATGGTGGAAACCCCCAATACCCCAATAACGCCCCAAATGAACCGCATCCAAAGAACGAAATTGAGTTTCCTGTAACATAATAAAACTAACCTCTCCGAACCCAATCCACCTTACCCAGACAACCGATACCCCGAATGTTCAAGGAAATAACATTCATTGATTAACCTCTTGATAACCTTCACTACGCAATACTTTATTGACGTTTGGACGAAAAGAGTCTAAGTTTTCAACCCCCAGCACATGACTCAAGTCAATCGTTTGGTTCGCTTCTGTTTCAAACGGATTTAGCACTGTGTCAGGTCCATGTATTTCTGCACCACGAATCGCATCTGCAGACAAAGCTGAAATGTCTTTAGCTACCACCGATCCCACTGTTGCTTGTCTGTTTAGATCCGGAGTCAAGAACATCGCGTCAGCATCATCAGGAATGTCATCAATGCTACCACCCCTTTCAGTGTTTACCGAGAGAATGCCAATCAAACGGTCTAACCCAAACATGCCGTTATTTTCCCGCGGTCTTTTCTTTGGGCGTTCAAGAGGACTACTACCCTCATTTCTGTTTTTTACAATGTCTTACGCCGAAACTTCTTTCTACCCTTAGACAAAGCTGTTTGTGAAGAAGCCGATCCCTCTAGACCAACTTCTCCTGCAGCCCCTTCGTTGACGTTGTTATTGTGCCCATCATCACCCACATTATTATTAAAATTAAAACTAACCTCAACATGAGGCAACTCACCCTCCTCACGCTCAACACGTGACTTGTCAACCTGTGGCTCATCATCCGGTTGTATACTACATTCATCATCTTCAAGGTTAACAATACATTCCGGTACCCATTCATCAACATCTTCATCAACCACACTTTATAAAGTCTACCCCTCCATCGAACATCAACCCTATCCTCAATCCTCTTACATGCCGTACTCAAAACGCCAATAAGCGCGTAAGACAGATTGTTAACATCAGCTGAAATGGACGCTGATTGAACTACTTTACCGTATCTATTAGCAATGGAATCATAAACCTGATCAAACGCAAATTGGGCCGGTACTCCGTGCACTTGTAACCTAGCTATACGACCCTCCTTAACACCACCTTCCTCTGTCCATGGGCGAAGAACCTCAAACCACACCGCCCATGTGCAAACATCATCATAAAAACATTCAGCGTCCCTACTATCATAGAAAACCAAAACCACCGTTAAACCACCCAAGTACTTAATATCCAATGCTTTGCAACCACTCTTCTTTATTAACTGCTTCAAAGACGTCAACGTATTAAGGTCCACCACCCTCCCACGAAGGGCATACCCATTCCAATGAGAAAATCGTTCCACTGAATCATCAATATTAATCACGTCCACTTTGTTTCTGTTCAGCAACGAATCCGCAAACGACCGGCCATTCCCCACTGTAGCAGGCATAGAACCATCTCCCTCTGTACCCCCAGAACTAGGGTTTGCATAATCACCCTTCGCAACCGTTGTCTTCCTCCTCTGATCGTTAACCGGCCTATGAACCTTCTCGCCATCTACAAATCTTGCAATCGTAATAAATAGCTTGAACGAACCCAGCCAGACATCCGATAATTCATTCTCCAGTCGGGAGATATCCATTACCTCAGAAAACGTAACAAACGCAAACCTCTTACCCCATTTATCCAGTTTCCTTGTGATGTAGGACCCTTCATAATTCCCATACCCACTCAACGCCTCCTTTAAATCTTGTGAAGAACACTTCGGGGGAAGATTCGACACGAAAAACTTAGAGAAAATCTTGTGCTTACCTTCGTTTGGACGATCGTTCCGCCTACCGTTCCGATTACGAGGGTACTCCAGCCATCTGGATCGAGTCTCCTAGGATCGCCCGACATGGACGGAGCGGCTAGGGTTTTTTCCCCCTTTTTTTCCCTAGATCTTGAAGGGCTGCGACAGGGAGAGCGGCGGCCGTGAGGGAGGGCGCCGACGGGAAGAAGGGCGGCGGCCGTGAGGGAGGGAGGCGACGGTAAGAAGGGCGGCGGGCGTAAGGGAGACGGGAAGGAGGGTGGTGGTCGTGAGGGAGGTCGGCGGCCGTGAGGGAGGGCGGCCGTGAGGGAGGGCGGCCGTCAGGGTGGCGGTCGTGAGGGAGAGCCGTGCGGGAGGGCGGCGGGCGTAAGGGAGACTGGAAGGAGGGTGGCGGTCGTGGGTGGGGAAGCGGTACGTGGACAACAAATCGTTTAAGTGAAACATAAGAACTGCAAATTTTCTAACAGATCTACACTTACGGATTATCTGAATTGTAGTATATATTTTTTTTGTGACGTGAGGAATTGTTTTAATAAAAATTTTAGAACAGTTTCTTATTTATTAATATGTTTTAGTAATTTTTTAATCAAAACAATATCTTTCATTGCATCAATCAATCATACCGTTAGATATAGCCTTCAATCAATTCATCATGACCAAATACTTTTCAACTAGAGAATTGACTCAAAGGCTTATAAAGACCATTTAGAACTTTACTTCTACTTGTGTGCAAATTTTCCATAACTTGTTTCATGGGATATTTTATATATGAAATCTTGCTTTTTCATTAAAGAAAACGAATGTTAATATGTTATTATATCATGGGAACTAAAGTTGACTCATGAACATTGGCCCCTATATATGGGTAGATCTCAAAGGAAATATTTCATAAGCCTAAAGTTATGGCATCAAAGTTTATACTACTGGGTTTACTCATAAATCTTCTTGTGCTTACAGGTTTGTCTTTTATTTTTATTTTATCTAGATTATCTTGTAACACGTTAATTTAATACCGATCGTATTCATAAAGAAAGTTTGATGTTAAATATTATCTAACGATTTTTATGTGATATATACATATTACGTACGTGTAATGTGTACTGTAAGCATGTATCATTTTGGTCATTTCAAATTTACACCACCAAATCAGTCATTGAACCTTAAAACGATAAAACACGTCGGACCAACAGACCTACACAACCTTGTTGGTTTGGTTTGTCGTTTCTCCAAATTGTAGTCATTAAAAAAAACGAGCTAACTTGAACATGAACTATTTGTTAATATGCCAATGGTGTAGTTTACACTAGTACTTTTGATAATATAAAGTTATGTATAAGTGTTACTGATATTATTTTTATTTTTATCTTGTACAAAACAGATGCAGAATCGGTTGGCGTGTGCAACGGTCGAATTGGTGACAATTTGCCATCAGCAAAAGATGTGGTAATGCTTTACCAAAACAACCGCATATCCAGGATGCGAATCTATGATCCAAACGGAGACACTCTCGACGCGCTTCGTGGCACCAATATCGAGCTCATGATGGATGTTTCTAACGACGCCCTCCAATCGCTCACCGATAAAGATGCTGCAAACAATTGGGTCCGTGACAATATCCTAAGTTACTCCGATGTCAACTTCAAATACATCGTGGTTGGAAACGAAGTTGATCCAAACAAAGAAAGCGGTCGATACGTAGATTTCGTACTCCCCGCCTTGCGAAATATCCACGACGCCATTAGAGCTGCGAACCTAGGCGACCGAATTAAGGTGTCGACCGCGACGTACACCGGGCTTTTGGAGAACACTTACCCACCAAGCAATGGTGCATTTAAACCCAACGTGCAAGATTTTATTCAGCCAATAGTTAGTTTTCTAGCCGAAAACAACTTACCTATGCTAGCCAATATCTACCCCTACTTTGGTTACCTTGGTGACCCCAACTCAAATCTCCCATATGCATTGTTTGCACCTGACACACCAGTGTCTGATCCAAATAACGGTTTTTCTTATTCCAACCTTTTTGATGCCATGTTAGACGCGCATTACGCGGCTCAAAAGCGTATCGGTGGGGGAAATATGGCGATTGTCGTGTCAGAGAGTGGATGGCCGTCAGCGAGCGGTCGTGAGGCGACAGTAGATAACGCTGGAACGTATTATAAAAGGTGATCGAGCATGTCCGAGGGGCGACAGGCACGCTGCGAATCAAGGAAGATCGATCGAGACGTATTTGTTTGCAATGTTTGATGAGAACCAAAAAGGTGGTGACGAGACAGAAAAACATTTTGGGATTTTTACTCCGGATGATCAACGACTTAAGTATGATGGGTTAAGCTTCAATTAGAAGGCTTGACGTTTATTAAATTTGTTAAAATAAAGTGATATGTTGTTGCTTAATAATAAGTTAATAATGGGACAATTCCATTTATTACTCATAAAGTCACAATCTATGATAAATACTCATAAGCATAATATTTGTGGTTTTGTAGTACATGTTTTCTGGAAGTTCGTTTAATATATAACGATTTCAAGTTAAGAATGATGATAATCGTATAAACACTAATATCAGTAAAATGAAATATTGGTTAAAGCGATAATTAAAAAGATTTGAAGAGAAAATCCTTTCATCATAACTCGTTCTTAGTTTATGACTAAGTTAATATGTTTGTAATTTGATTAGAATCTATCAACCCATTTGACTCGTAAATAACTCTGTTAAATTGATTGTGTTCTGATTACAAGATTCTATGTATGTGTGTTTTAGAGTAGAGGTGTACAAAAAAAACAACGGTTCGACCCCATGACAAAAATCCGGTTTATCACCCGAACCGGTTTGAAAAAAACGGGTTTGACCCCATGACAAAAAATCCGGGTCGGTTTTGAACCCGAACCGGTTTGGAAAAAAAAAACGATTTGTACACCTCTATTTTTAGAGTTGTTTTATTTAAGTAAATTTAATGTTGTCGCATATTTAAGTTTAGATACAAAATCTGTTAAAATCATGTTATTTGGGTCAACTCGTCAAAACATAACATTTTACTTAAAATATTTACAAACTGGTTTTCATGTTTTACAATCTACATAGAATGTATTTGTGTTTATAAATATTTTTTTCTTATTACGTCTTTTGATTGTGTGAACTCAAAGTGCAAAATTTTAAGTCCATGGTATATTATGATAAGGATTTTGATGTATATTAATTAGTTAGAGAAAAAAGGTTTAAATACAAAGTGTATTTTTGCTACAAATTGTGAGAAGACACAATAAGTAAAAAAAAACATAAAAAAATTATATCTCACAATCTAAATCGAATTTCAAAAAAGTAATTCGAAACTTTGTTTCCCTAGTCGCCCTCACTAAAAAATAAAGAAAAATAAAAAAAATAAAAAAATTAACGTTTTTTTATTGTGTCATTTATGAAAGACACAATGATTTTATTGTGTCATTATAAAAATGATGTCATTGTGTCAATATAAAAGACACAATTACGTCATTGTGTCATATAAAGACATAACGAAAAAAAAATTATTTTTTTATTTTTTTCTGAAATAGGACAACAAGAGGAACAGAGGTTCCGAGTTACTTTTTTAAAATCGATTTAGATTGAGATATTAATTTTTTATGACTTTTTTAGTTTTATTGTGTTTTCTCATAGTAAAAATGCACTTTATAGAATAATTTCACCTTTAGTTAGATTGTAGTTTTAGAGGCACTACAAGAAATTGATGCTATTGTAACACCAATAAAATATTGCATTATGTCTTAAAAATGTTACATTAGGCCTAATGCAACTTTTTATAGGGGGCTGCATTAGAAGCAGTTACATTAGACCTAATGCAACTTTTCATGGCCTACTGCAACTATTTATCAAAGTGTTGCATTTTCTATTCTAATGCAACTTTTTTTGGATGCAACCTTTTTATATTATAATGCAACTTTTTTCATTTTAACATGCAACTGTTTTACTTTAAAATACAACTTCTTTAATACTCAATTGCAACATTTATTATGTTTAGTTACAGAAATACAACATTTTTTACACTCAAATGCAACTTCTTCTGTACTTAAATGCAACTTTTATTATAGTTTAGTTACAAGAATATAACTTTTTCTATACATAATGCAACCATTATTATATTTCTAATTAAAAAATGCAATTGTTTTTCATTACAAATGCAATATTTTTTACACTCAATTGCAACCTTGAAGAATAAATTCAATTGTTATTAATTAACATAAATTCAATCTCAATTAGACAAAGCAATAATAAGGAAGATATCTTTGATCGTCAAATAAGATACTTTAACATACTTGTCCAAACTTAAATAACAATATAGTCAACACGTACAAATTGTCATTTACAATAATAAAAGAGTAATGAAAACAATCTATATTCATCTCAGCCTCTAATTGGATGTTGTTCCATAATCTTTTGCATCATAGCTTCCAAGTTTTCTCGTTGGCAGTCAATATTTTTTTTGCATAGCTTCGAACTCGGCCTTTTTTCTTTCATGATCATCTTCAATTTCTTTACGCATTTCTAGCAATTGGTTTTTCAACTTCAACGTTTGCTCTGAATGATTCCATAAGCCCTTCCGGAATCATGTATGATGAGCAAGCACCATCTAACTTTTTTATCAAAGTATTTGTAACGCCTCTACCATAAAGTCGATGATATCCATAGTTCTCTTTGTTCATTATAACCAAAAAAGGATCTACCATAGCAGTGTCATCCTCTATAGATTTATAGTTCTTCATTTGTTCCTACAATAATATTGTTCAAAAAAATATTAAAAAATATTATCAACCCGACTCATTACATAAAAATGTATTAGCAAATTATCACCATAAATTAGTTCACAGAACATAGAAATTGATTTGGTAATATGAAAAAATAGGTTCGAGTTCAAACATGTAATAAGTTTTAGCATATCCATGTTTTCATATACTCTCCATTTGAAAAGTAATAAATTATCAAAGTGACCCGTTTAACCAAATCTATTTTGAAATGTAATATAAAAAGAACCATGATCCACCATAAAAAGTATCAAATAACTTCAAAATTGAACCTTAAAAAATTGTCAAAGTTACCCTTTACCCATTCTAATTACCAACATGAGTCAACCGGCAAGATTACTTAACAATTACTAAAAGCAAAAAATAGAATGAACTTACAATTTTACGTGCTGTATCATCATATGTATCAACATATACACGTCCTTCAGTCCTTTTACATGTACGTTCAAACAATTGGGTTAAAGTAGGCAATTTTTGGTTTGGGTCATCGTTTTTCTATATTCATAATAACATAAAACATCAATAAAAAATTAACATATTAAACAACAAATCACAAGCAAAACCAAAACATTTTACCATTTCCTCACGAATCCTAGCAAAACTTTTGGCCCGGCTGTGTGCATATTTTTTTGAGACATGCGTGATTCCTTAGCTTGTAAACAACGTTTCTATACACATATTAATATATACAACTTGGTTAATAGACAACTCTAAACAGGAAATAGTATTAATGGAGGAAAACGTCAAGAAAAATACCATCACATCTTTATTGTTCCATAAACGCAACAATTGTGAGAAATCATCTTCTGGAATGCTTTTTGGCCGGTTCTTCCATCTTGTTTTGTTGTCCTTAAATTGATAGAAGTGTTTTTTTCTTAAACCGACATTTGTGTACCTTATAGGATTCTCCAATACTCTTCAAAACCCATTTCTTAGCAGCATCAGGCACATCGTATTTTTCCTTAAAAATGTTAGCATTTAGTTAAAATAAATATCTAATAGATAAAAGAATAACTTACTAAAAATCTTACCAAGACATACTCCCATATCTTTTCTTTATGTGGCACCTGTTGCCATGAAGTACAGATCAATGGTGCATAACTATAATTACGAGCTATTGTGCCTAAAAATCGAGAGAATTGTCCGACTACATCCTTTTTCTCTCTTATTGGTCCAATAGGTTGTCCAAATTCATTACATACAATGATCTCGCGTTCGTCGACTTTTCGTGTGTGCACAGCATGTAACATTGTTGGTCCTCTCTTCTTGGTTTTAGGAATTTCTAAACTCAGGTATGCAATATAAAATTTACATATGTGTACATATATGTATGTATGTACTCACTCAACAACAAGCCAAAACATTGTATGAGTAGTTCAATAATACCTATAGTTTTTCTGTTTCAGGGCCATCTAACTGATTTGGATAAGTGCAACATCCTCTTCTTCTGAATTGTCATGCCCATATCCCCTTGTATTTCATTTTCATTAGCATATGCAGTATGATCCATGTCCTCATATTCATCATCTTGGTCAACAATATATTGTTATTGGTAAAATACAACGATATCAATAAATAAATTACAAAATATATAGAAACAAAAAAATAAACTAGTTTAGTCACGAAACATAAGTACCTTGAGATGTCACAATATACCCATCATTCTCATCATCCTCCAACCATCTGGTTCCATATCTACTTCATTAGCATCTAAAAGCATATAATAGAAATTAATATGATAGTTTTATGAGGGACTTTACTATTATTACTCAATAATTAATTGAACTTTAATATTGTCAAAACAATACCTTGAAATATCTCATCATCCTTACTTGAGATTAGTTCACCCATGGTAATTGCAGCTCTAGTCTCTTTTGTTTCCTTTGGATCTAATGAAAACTTTTGGGAGACCTTTGGAGCATTCACTCGACGTTGCTTCATTAACTTAGCAATTCTATTCATAGACAATGGTGTGATATACTGTGGATGACGTTTCTATATCAAATTTCAGTTTCATTAGAAAACAAGTTTAAATAAAATAAAATAAATAAATATATGTTAATCTAGTTACCTTTTTAGATACTGCAATACTTGTAGCAGCTTCTCGTATTCTCCCTCATTGTCATCACCGATATCAGGAATATATTCTACATCTTTCACATTAGTGTGTTTTGGCTTTGTTGTTTTTTTCTTCACCTTTTGACTTTCCACCAAACTTGTCAAAGAGTTTGCAATGTTTTTCAATCCCAAGTCTCGTATTCTTTGTTGGTTTTCCTGAACCCTCAATAGTCTACTCTTCTCATACTCACTCATTTGTCTTTGCACACTTTGATTTTGCTTGCTTTTATTTGCCATTAGAACTCTTCAAATCAAATAAGTAGCAATTACCCAATCATGTTAGATTAATAATATTATGCAGTGCAAGTATTGGCCACTAAACACCTTTAGAGGCATCAACCAGAAGGCTAAGCAACCATTAAAGAGCAGTTAATCGGTGTAAATAGTAGCAATGATAAGTAATGGTGCTTAACAATGTAAATAGCAGAAATGACCAACTACATTAAAGTGTAATCCTACAAGCTGCTGACTTGATCAAGAACCAATTAGTCATTTCAAAACAAACCAACTCATGCAACACTAATCGAGAACAAAATTCATAAATCAAATCAAGTACCAAATAATAGCACTTAAGTCTACAGAAGAAACTACCAGATGAGAGCAACTAGATTTACAACAGTCACCAGATCACAACATCTAAATTCTCAAATTCAGTAATCAAACCAAATTAACTAGATTAACAATTTCAAGCACCAAGTCACCAATATTGCAGCACATATTAAATTCTTTCATTCCACCAATCCTGAAGAAACCACAACGAAAATAAGAACTTTTACCTATGCATTTTAGCTTTGCACATATATCTTAAAAGAACAGTAGTAGAATTATGAGATTATTCATAGAAATTACTCATAAGAGGGATAATTATAGGTGCATTTACCTGGTAAATTGAACAATTGGTTTACGTCCACTAATCACGGTTACGGCAGAATGGTATTCGATATTGTACACTTCAAAATACGTACCTGATCTGCTGAAGGAGACTAAGATAAATGAATTAATTTGCAATTCACAACCATTTATTAAATTTGCATAATTCGAAACCTTTCCGGCGGATTAAGATCACAAATAAAGTATCAATTTCAAGTTAAGAATCAAGATTACTTACAATTGTTATCATCAATTTTGTAGAATTCGCAATTGTATACGCTTCTATGATTATAATGATGCGTTAATTGAATGGGAGGAAGCGTGTACGTGGTTCATCTAATTTCATACGTGATGATTAGATTGTGGTAGTTTGTTGCCAATAAACGTGGTAATCTTTTCAGTGATTGTAGAGGGGGTGAAAAATAGGAGGGAATTTTCAATTTTTCTAGTAGATTTAAGGGGGAAACTTAATTGAAGAAACAATATATAATTTTGAGATGAATTCTATGATAGATAATTATTCTTTTTACAAATATGATGTTTTATATTTAAAAATTTATTTATGATTTCTTTTAGATACATAAATTATTTTGGCGAACTAAGGTGAATCAACATCACAGATTGTTTGTTTTTAGGGTAAATGACAGTCAATTAATGTAAGGTCCATTAGGGTAATTAAGAGCATTAGGATCATTGGTGGTCATCTAGGGTTGATCCGGTCATAAACAAGAAATTAGACTCAGTTGAATGTCGACGAGGGTCAATAATTGCGTTTTAGGGTAAATGATGCTAATTTAAGATAAATGATGGTTGATTAGTGTCAAAACAACCAATTAGCGTAAATAATGGTCAATTAAGATTATATAAGGTCCATTTGGGTAGTTAAGGGCAATTAGGATTATTGGCGGTCATCTAGGGTTAATCTGGCCATAAACGAGAAATTAAACTCATTTGAGTAGCGATGAGGGTCAATAAACGCCTTTTAGGGTAAATAATGCTAATTTAAGGTTAATGATGGTCGATTAGTGTCAAAATAACCAATTAGAGTAAATAATGGTCAAATAAGATTATATAAGGTCCATTGGGGTAGTTAAGGGCAATTAGGATCGTTGGTGGTCATCTAGGGTTGATGCGGTCATAAACGAGCAATTAGACTCAAATGACTGTCGATGAGGGTCAATAATTGCCTTTTAGGATAAATGTTGCTAATTTAAGGTTAATGATGGTCGATTAGTGTCAAAACATCCAATTAGAGTAAATAATGGTCAATTATAATTATATAAGGTTCATCGGGGTAGTTAAGGGCATAGGATCATTGGTGGTCATCTAGGGTTGATCCGGTCATAAACAAGAAATTAGACTCAGTTGACTGTCGACGAGGGTCAATAATTGCGTTTTAGGGTAAATGATGCTAATTTAAGATAAATGATGGTTGATTAGTGTCAAAACAACCAATTAGAGTATTAATAAGGGTCAATTAAGATTATATAAGGTCTATTTGGGTAGTTAAGGGCAATTAGGATTATTGGCGGTCATCTAGGGTTAATCCGACCATAACGAGAATTAGACTCAGTTGAGTAGCGATGAGTGTCACACCCCAACCTTGACGGCGGAAACGTCGAGGTGTGAGGATTAAGATTGTTCACAGCCACATAACGCTATGTTAAAGTATAAAATGCCATTAATCAATTGTTTTCAATCACCACATACATCAATGTCTCAAAATAAATCAAACAAAAACAAGAATTCAATCGTCTTTATTAAGCCTAGGTCCATGATCTAGGTTCATGCATTCCTTCAATCATCGCTAAGCTTGCACATTACCTGAAACATGTTGAAAATAAAGTCAACTAACTAGTTGGTGAATTCTCATGGTTTTAAATACAATAAGTATACAAAATGTGGCAATTCTAGTCAATGGTCACAAGATAGCAAGTATATAGAACATGCATAGTTACAATCAAGCCTCGACTGAATAATATGAATAAGCATGATTAGCTAAGTGTATTTGGTTCCCTAGTGCACAAGCATACGGCTCCTAGGAGTCGGCAATACATCGACTTTAGCACCAAATAGGCTTGTCAGGCCCAAAGATCTAAGACTTCGCTAGGCTAGCAATAGTTAATGATTGCACACGTATGTCACACTCATATAATACTTAACATATCCAAACAACCACGACTATGTAAAGAATTGCACGTGTGTAATAAATATCAAAGCGTGTATGTGTAAGTTTGTATAAGCAACATGTTTCACCCCGAAAGATGTGAAATAATCGTAAAGCGGGGCATAAGAACTCACATGTTTAATAAAGGAGACTTGTAGATGTAATAAGAATAACCACGAATAAGATTTCCAACACAAACGTCACAACGCACCTAAACGAAATAAAGTAGCGCGTTATAATTTGTTTGATGATTAATTGTAGGTCTAATATGATTTAATAATTATTCGTATTTATTACATGTTAATAACGTGATCGGTTTAATGGAACGAATGGATTATACTTGGTATAATCAATTGTTAGCGCGTAAGAGAATTAATAAATAAAACTTGATTAACTTGTACGTTAAACCGGTTTATAAGGGTTGTATATAATAGTGATTTAGCTATTAAGGAACTATATAAATATATATATATTTATAGGTATAAGTAATTAAACAATTTAATTGTTTGAATATACATATAAATATATATACTAAACAATTATGATATTGTGTATAATAATCAATATAAATGATTTAGCTATTAAAAGGACTATGTATAAATATATATATATATATATATATATATATATAAGTAACTAAACAATTAAATTGTTTGAATATATATATATAAATATATATACTAAACAATTATAACATTGTATAATCATCATAAGTGATTTAATTACTAAAAGAAATATATATATATATATAGGTATAAGTAACTTAAATAATTTAATTATTTAAAAATATAATTTACATATTCAAGTATTATATTTACTCATTTATTTTGTATTTTAAAGATACAAAAATGTATTTATAATTACCAAAGTAATTTATAAAAATTTAATTTAGTCATAAAATTAATTAAACAAAAGAAAGAAAATAATCTGCATTTTATAAAATTAATTTTAGAAATTTTCAGAATTTAAAAAGGTGTAATAATTAAAAGAAATAAAGAAAAGAAGAAATAAATCAAAAAAAGAAAACAGGGGAGGGGGGCTGCCCGGGGTCGAACCCGGGGCCTCCCTGTGAACATGGGACGGAGGAACCAGTGAACCAGGGCCGTGGCCTTGGTTCACATTGGGTTGTTTTAAATTTAAACGCTAGTCTCCTGGTTCACCCCCAAATCGATGAACCCTAGTTCTGTTCAAGGCCAAAATCGACCCTCGATTCGGTGTTAATCACCTAAATCATCATAGGGCTTTTGTTCCTTGAACGAAAACGAGTAGAAAACAGGTTTCAATTACCTGTTTTGATGAGATAAAATGTGATTTCGAGTTCGAGTTCGATTCGGATGTTCTTGAGATTGGGGTTTTGTGATCGAGAGGTTTTATTGTGCAATTGATGGTTCAGGGAGTTTAGGAACTCCAAAATGAATCAAACGCCTATTATTTATAAGCTTGATTTCATGGTTTCGGGCTTAACCCGTTTGAATTTGAAAACGCGTTTATGTTTACTAAATTGAACGATTCGAGCTGTAATTGTGTCATTATATTTGAATGATTGATTGTTTAAGCCGCGTATTAAGTTTAGAAATGATTGATTTGATTCAATTTGTGAATTTGGGCAATGTTTGATTCGATATTTCACACGGTTTAGTCTTTGGCTCGATTAGGAAGGTCAACGTGCGGGGAAATCGAATTGGGTGGTTGGTTGAGTTCGAAACAGGGGAACCGAGCGGTTGAGGCGATTTATTTGGGTCAATCGATTTTAAAATGGTGTTTTGAGGCCTGCCGGAGCTCGGCCGGAGCTCCGGCCGATTGTTACCGGAAAAAACGGGGGGGGGGGGGTGGGGGTTTGGTTTGTTAAATTACACAAATGGTCCCTGCTCTTTCAAATTTTATTATTTCATGCCATGAACTTTTATTTAAAGTTTATAAAATGACAAAATGGCCCCCTGCACTTTAATTCATTATTTTTATTATTATTATTATTATTATTTTTTTTATTATTATTATTATTATTATTATTATTATTTTTATTTTATTATTATTATTATTATTATTATTATTATTATGTTATTATTATTATTATATTATTATTATCTATTATATTATTGTTAGTATTATTATAAAAAGCGATTTACTAAAGATGCTATAAAATGGCATAATAAAATGAACACAAAAATACAGGATGTTATAGTCTCCCCAACTTAAAAGAATTTCGTCCCGAAATTAAGAATCAAAAAGGGTTACAAGAATAAGTAAGGGTAAGTCTTCTTCATATGTTCTTCACGCTCCCAAGTGAATTCCGCTCCTCGTTTGTTCTCCATCGAACCTTTACAATTGGGGTCGTAGAGGTCCTAGTCTTCTTCATAATGCGATCCATGATTTCGACGGGTTTTTCAACGAAGTGTAGTGATTCGTCGATCTGAATATCTTCCAATGGCACATGCAAATTATCGTCGGCCAGACACTTCCTCAGATTCGAGACGTGGAAGACAGGGTGAATTCCACTAAGGTCGGAGGGTAGTTTTAGTTTGTAGGCCACTTTCCCGATCCTTTTCAGGATCTTGAAAGGCCCTACAAACCTTGGAGCTAACTTGCCCTTCCTTCCAAAGCGAACCACACCCTTCCACGGTGAGACCTTGAGAAGGACCATCTCCCCAACTTGGAATTCCAGTGGCTTGCGACGTTTATCGGCGTAGCTTTTCTGTCGACTCCTTGCCACTTCCAGGTTCTTGCGGATGATAGCGACTTTATCGGTCGTCTCTTGTATGAGCTCGGGACCGGTAATAAGATTCTCGCCAACGTCGGTCCAGCAGATTGGTGAACGACACTTACGACCGTAAAGTGCTTCGAACGGTGCCATTTGGATGCTTGAGTGGTAACTGTTGTTGTAGGAGAATTCTGCGAGCGGTAGGTGCGTATCCCAGTCGCCCCCAAAATCAAGGACACAGAGACGTAACAGGTCTTCCAGGGTTTGGATCGTCCGCTCGTTTGGCCATCGGTTTGGGGATGGTAAGCCGTGCTTAAATCCAATTGTGTACCCAGAAGTTCTTGCATAGTAGACCAAAAGTGAGAAGTGAATCGAGCGTCTCGGTCAGATATAATGTGAAGAGGCACACCATGACGGCTTACGATCTCGTCGATGTAAATCCGGGCTAACCTTGACGTCTTATATGTGTCGCGTATGGGTATGAAATGTGCCGACTTAGTCAATCGGTCGACGATTACCCATATGCTATCGTGCCCGCGAGATGTCCGAGGTAACTTGGTTATGAAGTCCATGGATATATGTTCCCACTTCCACATGGGAATTTCGGGTTGTTCGAGTAATCCACTTGGACGTTGATGCTCCGCTTTAACCTTCGTGCACGTAAGGCACTTAGCAACATAGGTTGCTATGTCTCGTTTCATTCCGGGCCACCAATATTGACTCCGTAAGTCCATGTACATCTTATCGGAGCCCGGGTGGATAGAATAACGAATCTGATGTGCTTCGTTCATGATAGAAGCCCGAAGGTTATTGCGTTTGGGAATCCAGATTCGGTTTGCGAAATACATTAACCCATTGGCTCTTGTTTCCAATTGGGCTAAGAGATTTGGCTCGAGCTCTTCCTTCATACTCCCTTCGGTTTGCACCGCTTGCTGTGCTTCTCGAATACTCGCCTCGATGTCACAATCGATCCTTAAGTTCTGCAATAACACCGTAGCATTGTTGACATCGAGTCGGACTTCAGTATCAAACTCTCCCAATGTATCGAACCATTGGCGTCGGTCGTGAATCTCTTGAACGGAAACCATCTTTTGATGCGTCTTTCGACTCAATGCATCGGCTACGACATTTGCCTTGCCGGTATGGTAGCGGATATCACAATCGTAGTCGCTAATTAGTTCCACCCAACGACGTTGCCTCATATTGAGGTCCTTCTGATTGAAAACGTGTTGGAGGCTCTTGTGGTCCGTGTAGACTATACATTGTGTGCCGTATAGATAGTGTCTCCAGATTTTCAAAGCAAAGACCACCGCTCCGAGCTCGAGATCGTGCGTCGTATAATTTACCTCGTGAACCTTTAATTGTCTCGAGGCATATGCGATGACCTTTCCCCGTTGCATGAGGACACAACCAAGGCCTTGTTTCGATGCGTCGCAGTATACCGTGAAGTCGTCATTTCCATCCGGTAGCGTCAGAATAGGAGCATTGCACAACTTGTGCTTCAATGTCTCAAACGCCTCTTCTTGCTCGGCTTTCCACTCGAAAGGCTTGTTCTTTTGAGTCAAGGACGTGAGTGGCTTTGCGATTTTTGAGAAGTTGGCAATAAATCGCCGGTAATACCCGGCTAGACCAAGAAACGATCGAACTTCCGTCGGAGTTGTGGGAGCACTCCAATTCTTTACGGCTTCAACCTTCGCCGGGTCGACGTGAATTCCTTGCCTATTCACAACGTGCCCTAAGAACTGTACTTCTTCAAGCCAAAACTCACATTTCGAGAATTTCGCGTACAGTTGTTCCTTCTTCAACAGTTCGAGGATTTGACGGAGATGAAGTTCATGATCGGAGCGAGACTTGGAATAAATAAGAATGTCGTCAATGAAAACGATGACGAACTTGTCTAGGTATGGCTTGCACACCCGATTCATAAGATCCATGAAGACCGCTGGAGCATTGGTTAAGCGGAAAGGCATAACCATGAACTCGTAATGCCCATACCGGGTGCGGAATGCAGTCTTTGGGATGTCGTCGTCGTGGACTCGCAGTTGATGATAACCCGAACGCAAGTCGATTTTTGAAAAGATTGCAGCTCCTTGAAGTTGGTCGAAAAGGTCGTCGATACGAGGAAGAGGATACCGGTTCTTGATAGTCAACTTGTTGAGCTCCCGGTAATCGATACACATGCGGAAAGACCCATCTTTATTCTTCACAAATAAGACAGGTGCACCCCAAGGAGAAGAACTAGGGCGGATAAACCCCTTCTCGGATAATTCCAGGAGTTGGCTAGAGAGTTCTTGCATTTCCGATGGTGCGAGTCGGTAAGGTGATTTAGCCGCGGGGCTTGCTCCCGGAATCAAGTCGATTTTAAATTCTACTTCGCGTACGGGAGGTAACCCGCTAAGATCATCGGGAAAGACCTCAGGGAATTCTCGTACAACTGGAACATCTTTGAGTTCCTTCTCCTTGGCTTTGGTGTTGACTACATATGCCAAGAATGCCGGATAACTCTTACTTAGGCATCTCTGAGCCTTAGTACATGACATAAGCTTGAGTCCTTTGGAGGACCGTTCACCGAACACCTTCATCGTGTCACCGGAGGGTAAGGGCATGCGAATACACTTCTCGAAGCAGATGATCTCGGCATGGTTCTTGGATAACCAATCCATGCCAATAATAACGTCGAAACTTCCAAGCTTCATTGGAATAAGGTCGATAAGAAATTTATGGTTGTCGAGGCGCAATAGACAATCGCGGATAACCACGTCGACGGTGATGGGTTCTCCATCAGCAACTTCGACGGTGAGAGGTCTCTCTAGATTTGAGCGAGGTTTAGAAAGTGTCGGCTCGAACTCTAAGGAAACGAAACTTCTATCGGCGCCCGAATCAAATAATACGTATGCATAGGTGTCATTAATAAGAAACATACCTGTATAGGTTTTAAAGGCACTTAAGGACACAAGTAAGGAATTTTAAGAGAAATTCTATGGAGATAGGGTTGCAATTTTTTTTTACGTACCTTCACCACCTCGTTGTTCGCTTGCGCTTGGTTCGCGTTGATGTTGAAAGCACGTCCACGAGCTTGTGGAACATTGCCCACAAGACGAGGGCACTGGGGTCGGTAGTGACCTGGTTCTCCACAGTTGTAGCAGACCCGATTTGGTTCCGTCACTGCGTTTCCCAATGCTCGGCGACACGTTGCCACAAGGTGCCCGTACTTGCCACATAGTGTGCAGATGCGACATGGAAGATTTCCCGGATGATGGTACCTACACGTGTTGCACATAGGTAGAGGGCCTGCATAAGCCCTTGCCACGGGCACTTGTGCGGCCGGTGTAGCCCCGGTAGTACACTGTCTTTGGGGCGGTTTAGGAGCAGCCACGGCGTAGTTCCGTGCCGGTACAAACTTCTGTTTCTTGTTATCAGACTTGACCTCCTTGACCTCCTCGGGGGTCGCCTTCTCAGTCTTTTTGGCACCCTTTGCAGACATAGTGCCCGCTCGGATATGGTTCTCCGTCAATTGGGCAGTGATGGTGATAGCTTCTTCCAAGGTTGCGGGCCGGCTACCCACAACGGCATCCTGAATCTGAGGCGGTACACCCTTAATAAATTTTTCCACGTTTCGGGAGACAGTATCCACCATGTGTGGCAGCAGTATGCTTAGTTCATGATGACGGGTAGAATATGCCAGATGGTTCCCGCCATCCTGTTTCAAATTCCAGAATTCCTCCTCCAGTTTCTGGATTTCGCTCCTCGGGCAAAACTTGGCTATGGCTATGTTTTTGAATTCCTCCCAAGTTAAGGCCAAGATTGCATCGGGGCCTCGGTTCCTCTTTTCACTGTTCCACCATGTTAAGGCCCGTTGCTGTAGCATGCTGGTGGCATACCTTACTTTGAGTGCTTCGGGGCACTCACAGTTGACGAAGGTGTTCTCCATCCCTTCAAACCACTCTAAGAGACCGGTGGCACCTTCCTTGCCACTATAACTGGGAGGCTTGCATGAACTGAAATGCTTGAAGGTGCAAGACTGGGTGTTACGCCGTTGGTTTGCACTATTCTCCCCTTGACCATTGCTATTGTTCGTGACGTTTGCGATCATAGTGCTGCTGAGTTCAGCCACCATGGTCGGGATGACCGCAGCCATTTGCCGGGCAATCATGGCAGCAAGCTTACGGCCGGATCTTCCTCGTTTTCCGTGGAAACGAGACATGCTGGAAAAATACAAATTGGGTTAGGATCGGTTAAAAGGATAATAAGGATGGGCAATTAAGGTAAGAATCATGAATTATACGGAATGATTCCATTTGGTGACGCATCACCATTTGGAAACGTTGACACGTCAAGATGAATTGACCCATTCACCTCAGAAACTCGTGTATGTTGGTCATAGTTTATCACTCATCCCGGAAATCCCCAGGTAGCGTAACGGTTCCCTCAATGAGATTTATACGTATACGCTTGCCTTAGCCCGAGGGCTTTTTGCCAGAAAATCCAGAATACAGGTGTCTATGTACCACACTAGTTCTTTGGTTTATGAAATCAAAAATCTTGATGGGATATTTACAAGATTAGACATAAAGTCTAAAGAATTCCTATCAATAGATTCTACTTGGAGACGAGAATAAGTTTAAGAAATAGTAACTGTCGGGGAGAATTAACGTTTAAGATAAGTCTAGGGGAGACGGGTAACAATATGTAATCATGTAGAAAGGCACCTATGCTAAGGCATCACATTGCACATAATAAGGCATAGCGTTAGGCAGCATGCAAACAATAAGTATGTATTCATAAGAATACTATTCTATAAGGATCATGCATAAACTATAGCCTAGGTCACCATTTCTAATAACCTAAATCCCTATAGTTATGAGCTCTGATACCAATCTGTCACACCCCAACCTTGACGGCGGAAACGTCGAGGTGTGAGGATTAAGATTGTTCACAGCCACATAACGCTATGTTAAAGTATAAAATGCCATTAATCAATTGTTTTCAATCACCACATACATCAATGTCTCAAAATAAATCAAACAAAAACAAGAATTCAATCGTCTTTATTAAGCCTAGGTCCATGATCTAGGTTCATACATTCCTTCAATCATCGCTAAGCTTGCACATTACCTGAAACATGTTGAAAATAAAGTCAACTAACTAGTTGGTGAATTCTCATGGTTTTAAATACAATAAGTATACAAAATGTGGCAATTCTAGTCAATGGTCACAAGATAGCAAGTATATAGAACATGCATAGTTACAATCAAGCCTTGACTGAATAATATGAATAAGCATGATTAGCTAAGTGTATTTGGTTCCCTAGTGCACAAGCATACGGCTCCTAGGAGTCGGCAATACATCGACTTTAGCACCAAATAGGCTTGTCAGGCCCAAAGATCTAAGACTTCGCTAGGCTAGCAATAGTTAATGATTGCACACGTATGTCACATCTCATATAATACTTAACATATCCAAACAACCACGACTATGTAAAGAATTGCACGTGTGTAATAAATATCAAAGCGTGTATGTGTAAGTTTGTATAAGCAACATGTTTCACCCCGAAAGATGTGAAATAATCGTAAAGCGGGGCATAAGAACTCACATGTTTAATAAAGGAGACTTGTAGATGTAATAAGAATAACCACGAATAAGATTTCCAACACAAACGTCACAACGCACCTAAACGAAATAAAGTAGCGCGTTATAATTTGTTTGATGATTAATTGTAGGTCTAATATGATTTAATAATTATTCGTATTTATTACATGTTAATAACGTGATCGGTTTAATGGAACGAATGGATTATACTTGGTATAATCAATTGTTAGCGCGTAAGAGAATTAATAATAAAACTTGATTAACTTGTACGTTAAACCGGTTTATAAGGGTTGTATATAATAGTGATTTAGCTATTATAAGGAACTATATAAATATATATATATTTATAGGTATAAGTAATTAAACAATTTAATTGTTTGAATATACATATAAATATATATACTAAACAATTATGATATTGTGTATAATAATCAATATAATGATTTAGCTATTAAAAGGACTATGTATAAATATATATATATATATATATATATATATATAAGTAACTAAACAATTAAATTGTTTGAATATATATATAAAATATATATACTAAACAATTATAACATTGTATAATCATCATAAGTGATTTAATTACTAAAAGAAATATATATATATATAGGTATAAGTAACTTAAATAATTTAATTATTTAAAAATATAATTTACATATTCAAGTATTATATTTACTCATTTATTTTGTATTTTAAAGATACAAAAATGTATTTATAATTACCAAAGTAATTTATAAAAATTTAATTTAGTCATAAAATTAATTAAACAAAAGAAAGAAAATAATCTGCATTTTATAAAATTAATTTTAGAAATTTTCAGAATTTAAAAAGGTGTAATAATTAAAGAAATAAAGAAAAGAAGAAAAAAATCAAAAAAAGAAAACAGGGGAGGGGGCCTGCCCGGGGTCGAACCCGGGGCCTCCCTGTGAACATGGGACGGAGGAACCAGTGAACCAGGGCCGTGGCCTTGGTTCACATTGGGTTGTTTTAAATTTAAACGCTAGTCTCCTGGTTCACCCCCAAATCGATGAACCCTAGTTCTGTTCAAGGCCAAAATCGACCCTCGATTCGGTGTTAATCACCTAAATCATCATAGGGCTTTTGTTCCTTGAACGAAAACGAGTAGAAAACAGGTTTCAATTACCTGTTTTGATGAGATAAAATGTGATTTCGAGTTCGAGTTCGATTCGGATGTTCTTGAGATTGGGGTTTTGTGATCGAGAGGTTTTATTGTGCAATTGATGGTTCAGGGAGTTTAGGAACTCCAAAATGAATCAAACGCCTATTATTTATAAGCTTGATTTCATGGTTTCGGGCTTAACCCGTTTGAATTTGAAAACGCGTTTATGTTTACTAAATTTGAACGATTCGAGCTGTAATTGTGTCATTATATTTGAATGATTGATTGTTTAAGACGCGTATTAAGTTTAGAAATGATTGATTTGATTCAATTTGTGAATTTGGGCAATGTTTGATTCGATATTTCACACGGTTTAGTCTTTGGCTCGATTAGGAAGGTCAACGCGCGGGGAAATCGAATTGGGTGGTTGGTTGAGTTCGAAACAGGGGAACCGAGCGGTTTGAGGCGATTTATTTGGGTCAATCGATTTTAAAATGGTGTTTTGAGGCCTGCCGGAGATCGGCCGGAGCTCCGGCCGATTGTTACCGGAAAAACGGGGGGGGTGGGGGTTTGGTTTGTTAAATTACACAAATGGTCCCTGCTCTTTCAAATTTTATTATTTCATGCCATGAACTTTTATTTAAAGTTTACAAAATGACAAAATGGCCCCCTGCACTTTAATTCATTATTTTTATTATTATTATTATTATTATTTTTATTATTATTATTATTATTATTATTATTATTATTATTTTTATTATTATTATTATTATTATTATTATTGTTATTATTATTATTATTATTATTATTATTATTATTATCTATTATTATTATTGTTAGTATTATTATAAAAAGCGATTTACTAAAGATGCTATAAAATGGCATAATAAAATGAACACAAAAATACAGGATGTTACAATGAGGGTCAATAAACGCCTTTTAGGGTAAATAATGCTAATTTAAGGTTAATGATGGTCGATTAGTGTCAAAACAACCAATTAGAGTAAATAATGGTCAAAAAGATTATATAAGTCCATTGGGGTAGTTAAGGGCAATTAGGATCGTTGGTGGTCATGTAGGGTTGATGCGGTCATAAACGAGCAATTAGACTCAAATGACTGTCGATGAGGGTCAATAATTGCCTTTTAGGATAAATGATGCTAATTTAAGGTTAATGATGGTCGATTAGTGTCAAAACATCCAATTAGAGTAAATAAGGGTCAATTATAATTATATAAGGTTCATCGGGTAGTTAAGGGCATAGGATCATTGGTGGTCATCTAGGGTTGATCCGGTCATAAACAAGAAATTAGACTCAGTTGACTGTCGACGAGGGTCAATAATTGCGTTTTAGGGTAAATGATGCTAATTTAAGATAAATGATGGTTGATTAGTGCCAAAACAACCAATTAGAGTAAATAATGGTCAATTAAGATTATATAAGGTCCATTTGGGTAGTTAAGGGCAATTAGGATTATTGGCGGTCATCTAGGGTTAATCCGGCCATAAACGAGAAATTAGACTCAGTTGAGTAGCGATGAGGGTCAATAAACGCCTTTTAGGGTAAATAATGCTAATTTAAGGTTAATGATGGTCGATTAGTGTCAAAACAACCAATTAGAGTAAATAATGGTCAAAAAGATTATATAAGGTCCATTGGGGTAGTTAAGGGCAATTAGGATCGTTGGTGGTCATCTAGGGTTGATGCGGTCATAAACGAGAAATTAGACTCAGTTGAGTAGCGATGAGGGTCAATAAACGCCTTTTAGGGTAAATAATGCTAATTTAAGGTTAATAATGGTCGATTAGTGTCAAAACAACCAATTAGAGTAAATAATGGTCAATTAAGATTATATAAGGTCCATTAGGGTAGTTAAGGGCAATTACGATCGTTGGCGGTCATCTAGGATTGATTTGGCCATAAACGAGAAATTAGACTCAGCTGACTGTCGATGAGGGTCAATAATTGCCTTTTAAGATAAATGATGCTAATTTAAGGTTAATGATGGTCGATTAGTGTCAAAACATCCAATTAGGGTAAATGATGCTAATTAAGGCTGATTTCACTAATTAGGATAGTTAAGAGCAATTAGACTCGGTAAATGATGCTTATTAAGGTAAACTTGTTTCATGCATTAAAAGTGCTTGACCCGGGTTGACCCGTTATATGAACTTCCAACTTTATTGCATTAATTTTACTCGTTAACCCATTACCTAGTTAACACGTATGGGTTTTCAAATCTAGTTAAATATGATGGGTAAAAAGAGCATAGATGAAGCAAAAATTTAAACAAATATGATCTCTTTATTAACAGATAACTAACAATCCAATCTATATCTTCATTAGTTTCATCTGATGTTGCTGTTTGCTCTTAACAACAGGATAACAGGCTGTTTGACGCCTTTGACTTTAACTTCATCAGTGAAATTAACAGGCTGATGTCTATAAAAACCAAAATATCTTTAAAGTTGCAGCAGAATGATACAAGACTGCATTAGTTGTATAATTTTGCAGCCAAACGCTTCCATTTAGTTCCAACTGATGTTGCTGTTTGCTCTTAACAAATGGATAACATGTTGTTTGAGGCCTTTGACTCTGACTTCATCAGGGAAATTAACAGGCTGCAAAGCATGGTCAACTGAACCATTAAATAAAAATTTACGGTAAGAGATTGAAGTTACACATTTATCAAGTGTTTTCAAGTTAACATCAATATATGATTATTTACTAGTTGCAAAACATGGTCAACTGAACCATTAAATAAAAATTTAATTTCCAACAATTCATCATGGTGAAATTGGTCAGAATCATGAAGTTCAAGTGTAAAATGTAGTTCAAAGGGAGGTTCAAGTAGAAAACAACAACACATACGCTCATGAGTCTAGTAATTCACAACTTTGACTTTTTAATGTCAAATAAAACATTAGAAAAGCATAACAGAAAACTATACTTATTTGTTTTGGGAAGGTCAAATAGGTTCAAGTAAAAGATTATCATTTTGTTCTATAATGTTTATAACTTTAAAATCAAGATTACTAAAAATAAGAAAATATAATGCTAATCAACATGCTAAAAACAACAATTACTGAGCGGTTTGCCTGCCTTATCATTCAGTAGATGCACTTTATCATCTTCTCCATGGATCCACTATGCTAGTATGCTTGTACAGATAGAGAGAACCCATTTTCCATGTGGCTGAACCTAATTGGATATCTAGTGGTGATGTGGCATCATTTATTTCAAGGTCATTCTGCACCACCATGGTTTCCATGCTGAACCTAATTGGATATCTAGTGGTGATGTGACTCACTAAGTGGCTGGTAAGACAAAATTAGTATAAATGGGCATGAGGAGGGTGTATAAATGGGGATCAAGTATATAACAAATGTGAACTTGAAGTATGAAAATAATATGGTAAAATGAATTTATTAACCTCAAAATAGGAACTGTATAAATTAATATTTGACAGCTACTATAACAATTCTGAGATTCTACACCTCGTAAGCTAATATCACAATATATGAAACTAATTTTGAAGGGATGGAAAGTCAAAACCTTCATTAAACCATTTGCAACAGTGGAGTTGGCTGCAACCACCCTATCCGATTTTTGTCTCCAGTAGACACTTGAAACAAAATGATTGCTTTTCTTTTCAATCTCCTTACCCGAAATAGGATCAATAGATCCAAACTTGTGGGAAGTTATAGGCATAGGTAATGATCTATAATAAGCAAATACCTGATAACAATAAAGAGTTGTTTTAACCATTTATAAGAAGACAAATTTATGCATAAATAGGGCGCATACCTCATTATTTTCTGAACCACATGCAATGTGTCCATCAGCAACAGATAATCCAACAAAATTCTGAAAGATGCAAATTTTATTAGACTGTAGCAAATGTGATTATGTGAACTAAAATAGAGAAAAAATACCTTCTTATTAGTATGGCCTTTAAAGGTTAAGATGTGTTAATGAGTTAATGTGTTGTCAATAGATGCAGTAACAAGGGTACCGCAATCCAAGAATTTGACATAACTAACAGCTCTATCATGGCCAGATAAGGTACATATAGGCGTGGAAGCATTTTGAAGATCATAGCAATAAGTTCTGTAATCAGCTGAGCCAAAAGACAGTAAATTAGTGGAGTAAGGAGTAAGTTGGCCACAACAGACATTTGCAAACATGGCCCAAACCATTATTTTGTGTTATATTTTCTGAAAATAGCTGTTGTCCAACCATGGGTGTTGTGTATAAAAAACCAAAATATCTTTAAAGTTGCAGCAAAATGATAAAAAAACTAGAGAGTATCTTGTAGATGTAAACCACTCAATAATATCTGTTATATTTACTCTTATTTACAGGCTGCAAACCTGTGCAAGTTTGATCAAGTCACATTGAATTACAATGAAACAGGTCAAAATCATTTAAAGGCTGCAAACCATGAACCATGAACCATTCAATAATATCTGTTATAGTTTACTTTTATGGTAAGAATCATAAAGTTCATGTGGAAAATATAGTTCAAAGGGAGGTTCAAGTAGAAAACATCAACACATACGCTTATGATTATAGTAATTCATAGCTTTGACTTTTTAAAGTCAAATAAAACATTAGTTCTTTGCATGAGCAACCTAAAATTCGATACCAACATTTACAAACCTACCGATGATTAAGTATTGAGGTGACAACTGATGGCGAAGCAGCAACAGATGGTGATCAAAGCAACAATAATTCCATAAATGGTGAAGCAACAACCTGATCGATCAATTTCTGAGGGATCGATAGAACTAACAAGCAGATGGTGATCGAAGCAACAACAATTACATAAATGGTGAAGCAACAACCTGATTGTTCAAGAAGTTTCAAGAGATTGATAGAACTAACAAGCTGAGCGCTACCTTGTGGATGGATGACTAACTAAAAGAATCGATTGTATGGCTTTGATGAAGACTGAATAACGATCACAGATGATTTGGGCGGCTTAATTAATTAGGTTATACAACTCAATTTGCAGCAAGCATGAATGTTTTTTTTCTTAAGTTTAATTAAACAAATAAAGATTACAATCACATGTTTTTCTATTAGTCTAGTGGTTATATATTTGCATTTTTTTACCAACATGCTCGGATTCAAATCTTAGGTATTGCATAAAAGTTGTGCTTTTTTTATTTCATAAACAACCTTTTTTTCACATTTATCATGATCATGTTATCTTACATAAAATTTAATTAATTATCAAATATTAGAAAAATAAAAAAATATTTAAATCATAAAATGTTGCAAAATATTGCAACCTTTCTCATCATAATGTTGCATATTTCAACAAAATTTGCAACATTTTAAAAACCGTTGTAATTTTAGGAAAATATGTAACTTTTTTATTAAAAGGTTGCAATTTCATTAAATATATGCAACTTTTTTATGTAAAAAGTTGCATTAGATCTTTTCATGTAACTTTTATGTTAAACGAAGTTGCATTAGAGTCAAACGCAACTAAAATGAAGAAAGTTACATATTAAAAGTTGCATTAGCTTTATTTTCTAGTAGTGAGGTTTTACTCTTGTGATAAGGTTATGACCATTCTCATTTCCCTTAACATAAACATATACATGTCTTTTGTTCAATTCCAAATTTCATCAAACCTAAGCCCATCAATTCAAAATGCGTCGAATAAAATAAATTTTAAATTTTGAGTCGGATTTTATTTGTTATTGTATGGTTTGGTTTGACTTTTTATTCAATTTATCAAGAGACCACCAATATTAGAGGGGAAAAAAACAAGTTTACCAGATTCGTTAAATCGGCCTACAACACTCTCGCTTCTAAAGGTTGCAAGAGGCAACCGACTCATGTATCTAAACCAGACCAATCACTTTACATAATAATCACGACCGATCTTTTCTGATTATCGTCGTAAACTAGCCATTAAAAGTTTACCAATGTTAGAGCATTCAATGTGGAATCCTTAAAATTATATGCGTGTGTGTTTTATATTATATGAAATGATTTTGATTGGTTGTGAGTGAATAATAGATAGAAGAGTAAATTGGAGGAAACTTGTCATATTCATAGGCCCACTAAATTTTTTTTTCCCGCATTTCTCTCATATTAAATAGTTACCTAAATTAAAGATTAAATAATTTTAAATCTTTTTTAGATTAAAAATGTTTCTTAATAAATTAAGAAAAGATGTATTTTTATTAATGTTATTTCTAGAAAATAAATTTTTATAAATTTTCTAAAACATAAAACATTTTTAAAATATAAAATATCTTAAAATTGATGTTTTTAAAAAGTAAACTTTTTTATAAACTAAAAATAATTAAAATTAGGAGTTATAATAAGTAACTTTTAAAAATAATATTTTTAATATGGTTTGTTTGGAAAAATGGTAATTTTTTGGAAATAAAAATTAAAATTATTACTTATAATTATTACTCATATGTAATTTTAATCATTCTTGTTTTAAAATATCATTTATACTTCTTAAACTTTTATCATAATTAATATTTTATTTTTTAACTCGTGTGATACACGAGTTTATTAAAGTTGATATTATATAAATAACAATCACTAACTATTCAATTTTATTTTTTCAACGTGTGTAATACATTTAATTTTATTTATGCTTTTTATTATTTTAATAATTAACTCTCCGTCATCCGTATAATACACGGGTAACTAAAGCTAGTAAATAAACCCTATTATATATTATATTATATATTATATATTATTTTATTATATACTATATACTATTATATATTGATAAAAATGGGTAATCACGAATGCTCTTAAACACACAGGTAAATTATGTTAATTCTATTTTGCCACCTAAAAAAGCAAACCTTCAAAAAGTTAACTCTATCCTAAATAAACCCTAGCTCCGTCGATCTCCGCCGTAGGAAGCCGCAGCTCCGTCGTGTCGACGGCAAAGATAAGCTCCGGCAGTACATAAACTCAAAAGTCAAAACAATGGCGAACCCTGCTGACGTGGATGCGTTGGATTTTGAGCCCGATGACGATGATCTCATGGACGATGACGCTGCTATTGATGTAGACGCATCGTCTCCTAGGGCTTCTTCTCATATCCCTAAGCTTAAATCCGCCATCACCGGTGGATCCTTCACCGATGCACCTAAGAAAACCAAAGGCCGTGGTTTCCGTGAAGAAACTGATGCCGATCGCAACGTTCGTATGTCCGGTCGCTTTGATTCGCTTGATTCCGATCGAGGTCCCGGTCCTGAACGATGTAAGTTGTCTGCATTGTATATATATGTGCTTATTTGCGTTATTTCGTTGTGTTTGTTTTTCAGTTTCAGTTGATTTGGTGCTTTTAGATTAATGGTTGGATATCTGTTGGGGGTTGTGTGTGTTTACTGTTCATAGGCGTGTTGATTTTTATCATAGGTTTAATTGTTGTTGTTTTAAGGCCATTTTTGGAAAGTAATCATGTTTGTGATGATAGTTTTAAAGTGGTGTTGTTAATTTGTTATTGTGGAATTTTCATTGGGGATAGTGGTATGTGATATGTCACACTCATATAGTCATATTGGCGCAAATAGTGAGAGGCTTCTGAAGAGAACTATGATTCAGCAAAGAGCAGGCTCACATTTGAAGGTGGAAGATGATACAATCACATCTCAAAGTAATTTAATAACGCTTAGCCATTGTTCGTGATATTGCAAGTGTATTAGGGTAATAGGTGGAGGAGTAACTACAGAAGTGTTTTTGGATGCTACAGATTGATTTTTTTCATGTTAGGGGAAATAATGTGGAAAACATTTAATTCAATTAATTTCTTTCCAAGTGTACTCGAATTGTTTAGTTTGAAATCAGTAGCTATGTCAAGCACCTTTCCGTATTTTATTGAATTTGTGTCTTGCAAGCGGCATAAATCTGTACCTCTAAGCTTCAATGAATATAGTTGATTTTTCACAGTCAAACTCTCTTATCATATAGTGACAACATTTTTCTAATTTCACTGACATGATGTTGTTTTTGACTTGCAAGCATACTCTTCTATGAATAGTATCAGTTTGTTCTTGTCACACTAGTACTGCCTTTGTGTAGGCTTTTTTATCTTTGTTTTATAGTTCTTATTTGTGCTATATCTTTTATTGGAAGCATGCTTAATATCGAGTCTACATGGCAAATTTACTAAACAGTACTACATTAATTGTAAAAGAAGAGCTTTTGTTTGTGATTAATCTTATAACAATATGAGTTTTTGCAGCAATTGAAGGGTGGATTATTCTGGTAACTGGGGTACATGAAGAAGCCCAAGAGGACGACCTACAAAATGCATTTGGGGAGTTTGGGGAGATTAAGAATTTACATCTGAATCTTGATCGCCGGACTGGTTTCGTTAAGGTAAAGTGATATTTTTATTGTTTTTTTTATATAGACGTATACTGATTATGAATAAGTAGCTTTACACAGTTCCCCTATAGTCAAAAGACATTGATTTTAGTTATGATGGCTTACATGGCTGTGAAAGCCATAATGATATAATATAAAGCTGCTGCTGAACTAGTTAGTAAAATTTAAAATCAAGGAAGTTGGAAAAAGATAAACTAGAAGAGAGATCCATTTTATCTTAGTGTATATAAAATATTTTTGTAGGTCTCTTACAAGCCTGCTATTTGTTATTTAGCCCTTATGTCTTAGATTAGAAGTTTTTCCTAGTATTTTGAGAATTTGTTCTCAGCGTTTCGAGAAGTTTATTATATGTATTTGCTTTACTTGTATTACATCCCTGGTTTTTTCAATAAATATTTTTTAGAATATAAAATATAATTATTTGTTTGTTTTTTCGCCATTAGAATCCACAATACCAAAAACACAACCCAAGTAACCTATAATGTTGGGTCAATATGGGCCATATTGAAAAGTCTTGCTGGTTGAATTGGGAGTCCTGTTAAATGCTGCATTAAATCAAACGGGTCTAAGTGGGTGATTTGGCTTTTTCGACAATCGACAATACCAAAAATCACAACCCAAGTAACCCATAATGTTGGGTCAATATGGGCCATATTGAAAAGTTTTGCTGGTTGAATTGGGAGTCCTGTTAAATATTGCGTTAAATCAAACGGGTCTAAGTGGGTGATTGGATTGAAGTGGTACACATACAAAAGTTATCAATAGCATTATGAAATTTTGATTTTTTGGGTATAAATTTCCATATTTTTATTCTGTTCTATAATCTTTTATAATTTAAGTTCAAATTTGTCCAGCAATAAATTTTAATTTAATTTTGTACTTTTTGTAAATATGATTGTTGCTTGATATTCTGTTGTTTATAAAATCCAGCGAAAAAAAGAATTAAATGGGTTAACCAGACCCATTTTGATCCAGTTTTTATGATTCCCCATTTGGCCCATTAGCGAAGCCGGCCAATTTCCCACCTCTAGTTTAAACTGCATGTATTTTGGGAAGAGGGCATTAAAATTGCAATAAATGTTTGGAGGCTTAAGTTGTGATATCGATGTACTATTATCTTCTTCTGGTTCCACACTTCCACGTTGTTTTGTGTAAGTCAATTAGCGATGCCATTGGCCTGCCAGGCACGCCAGGATTGTAATCATAAATTATATTTTATTTTATGCAATATATGATGTAAAATGTCTTCTATACAGGGGTATGCACTAATTGAATATGAAAACTTTGAGGAAGCAGAGAAAGCTATAACTACAATGGATGGAGGTGAACTGCTGACTCAGACTATCAATGTTGACTGGGCATTCAGCAAAGGTCCATTTAGAAGGAGAAATAACAGGAGAAGGTATGTTTCCTATAGTTCTTTCCAACATTCTGACACTGTCAACTTTATGTTTTATTTTACTGCTGTGGATATGGAATATTCAAATGTGATTGCGTTTATATGGATTCCAATCCAAGCACAGTAAACACAGCCTGCGTAACCAGTTTTGTGTCAGTCTTGGTCAATCTGGGCCACAAGAAAGTCACAGGTTGAAATGGCCACCAACTTAAATGATGCATGCAACGGTTCAAATGGGCTACAAACAGGTTCAAGTGGGTAGTGGGACTAAAGTAGTTGGGACTCTCAACTCCCACTTTGTACACAACATTACATCACATTTGTGGTTGAAATGATCGTCCACTTAAATGATGCATGAAATCCAACGGTCCAAATGGGTTACAAACAGGTTCAAGTGGTGGTTTGACTGAAGTAGTTGGGAGTTGGTACTCTCAACTCCCATTTATATATGCATCCCACTTGTGGATTGAAATGGGCACCCACTTAAGTCATACATGTAATCAATGGGTTAGATGAGTAACCAATCTTTTCAGAGCAAAAGTGTTGAGGTCTTGGGTTTGAGTCTCGCTCAGAGTAAAAATGCTTTGGGTTGAGCAAGGGAATTTTCCTTGTTGTGGGTTTTCTCTTAAGGGTGTTGGGGGTGTGGTCCCGATTGAGAAACGGATAAATGGACCCGATTAAGATCACACATATCTTAAAGTTATTACATTATAGTTTTTCTTATAAATACGAGTGTTTTTTTTCTATAAAAGCTCTTAAACCTTAAGTTTAATTTTTCCATAGAATTTACCAATTTTAGTATATTACTATATTCTTTTATGATAATGATAATTTTGACCCTCATAATTGTCCATCGAATCATATTTAAAAGAGTAAATTACGCTTTTCGTCCCTGTGGTTTGGTGGTTATAACGTTTTTCATCCAATAGTTTAAAAACGCCCGATTTAACCACTGTGGTTTAAAATATGTTACAATCAAGTCCAAGACACTAACTCTCATCTAACTTTTCTGTATATGCAAAAAGACAAAAATATCCTTGGACTTAAATTGTTACTTACACACACTCACTCTCTCCCTTCATCCTCTTCACAACCCTTTATTCCCCCTCCATCACCACCACTGCCATTACCGCCACCATCGCCTCCGCCTCCATCACCACGTTCTCCCACGCCAACTGCCGGAGCTTCTCCGGTGTGCAGATCCTTGTCACCCCTACCAAACGAACCACCCCGTGATCTTCCCAAACCCCAAAAGCAAACTCTACACCAATTCCGCCATTAAAACACACAAACACATAATCTCACACTCATCACCCCTACACACTCACTCTCTAACAACAAACTATCAAAAAACCCCAAATTCATCCTCCATTCATATCATCAATTCAATCAATTCATGCTCATCTCCAGATTATTCTACATCAATCACTGATGGTTTCTCTTCAAGAATCTCACGGTTCTACCCCTGGTCGGGTCCAGATCACCCGCCCGTATTACACACCACCTCCATCTTCAGCTGCTTCTTCACCCTCGCGGTTCCAGAAGCATCTAGGTCGTTCCATGAGAACCGTACGGTCCAATTTCCACCAATCGGAGTTCGCCAACAGCTGCTCCTTCGCCTTCACCGCTCCGCCGAAGCCGCCGCCGGAAAACCTTACAGATTCCGTCATCAACGTGCACTTGCACCCCGCTACGACGAATTTGAACAGTAGCTCGTCGAAATCTTCGTCTTCTACAGCGTCGGTTAAAGAGTACTTAAGGATTTCTTAGGTGTTCAGTGATTTCTCGGCGTGTAACAGTGACATCTCCGGTGAATTGCATCGTTTAGCGTGTTTGCCGGAGGAAACCGACGATGGTGATCGGAATCAGGACCAGACGCCGGAGCCGGAGCCGTGCTTAGGGTTTCTACAACGGGAGTTCTCGACGGAGATTATTGAGAGCATTTCGCCGGAGGATTTGCAACCGACGGTGAAGATCTGTATCGATAGCTTGAGTTCTAACTCCGTCGCTTTGAAGAGGTCAGCGGCGGCGAAGCTACGGTTGCTCGCGAAGAACCGATCGGAGAATCGAGCGTTGATCGGTGAATCAGGTGCTGTTCCGGCGTTACTTCCTCTTCTCCGGTGGTGGTAGCCGGCGGGTGGTGGCGGTGGAGGTTGCTGGTGAGTGGCGTGTGAAGGTGGTTCGGGTGGTCAAAGGAAAAGAAAGTGGGTTAAGGTATAGTGGGGTGGAGTGGGACCCACATATTGTTTATTTGTAATATAATAACAATTTTAGTTCAAGGGTATTTTTGTCTTTTTCAAAAAATTTAACGGAGAAATTGGATGGAGTTAACGATTTGGACTTGATTGTAACATATTTTAAACCGCAGTGGTTGAATCGGACGTTTTTAAACTATTGGATGAAAAGCGTTATAACCACCAAACCACAGGGACGAAAAACGTAATTTACTCTATTTAAAATTTATTTATACATTTTAGCAGCTAATAAGTTTTATAACTACGTTGTCTTTGTGCCTGATCGCCTCGTGGACACAGGTCAAGAAGTCCAAGAAAGAGATTTTGAGTTGGTGTACTTCAAAGCAATCTTTGTGCGGGATTTGTTTATGTTTTATTCATAGGTTGAAAGGAGTAAGTTTAACTTGTCTAATTCGTCTCTTGTCTCATTTGATCTGCTGTTGTGTATTTGAGAGATTTATTTCTCAAAGGGTGTGAAGACACTGCATCTTTCTACGCTTTGTAACCAAGTTTGATATTTTTACAATTTGCATCAAGATTATTAGAGGTTGAATGCTTTTGCGGTGTGATTTAACATCCTAATTTCTTATGTGATCAAGTCATGTAACATTGTATTCTAAAAAAGTTCAAATTAACCAACCCTAGAAAGTAAGTACCCGTTAAAGAGTTTGAATTGCCGAGTTTTGAGTGGGAGGGACCTAATACACGAGTTCTTTTGTGTAATTCTTTTAATATATGCTGATTCCATACGCTTTGTTCATGTGCTTATAGATAATGGCAAACGGACATCCAACTGGAATGTCACATACATCGCTGCCACAAACTATAACTACAATATCAACTACATTGCTGCAGACGCTATGACAACCATCACCTCTACCACTGCTGCCATGTGATGCTACCTGCTCTTCCCTGGCGCCACACAACAAAATATAGTGTGTGCCGCCTGAACAAATTCGTACTATTTGAGTGTAATAAGACGGTTACAACATCATACTAGCGTAATACTTTTTAAGATAGAAGAATACCCGTAATACTTGATAATTTGAGGGTAATAAGATGGTTGTAACATTGTAAGAACTTATATTGTCATACATCAAAACTACTGCAATCTATCAATTAAGACAACTCAAGTAATTTGCTAAAATATTCACAAATGCAGAATTCCAGCCCCAAAATTTCACATGTATGTTATATACCAATCGATGTGTTTGTCCTTTCATCTATAAAAGAAAGAGTCTGTTCATCTTCTTCATCCTCATCATCGTCATCATCATAATCCTCATCATCATCAAAATGAATATTTTCATTAATAACTGTGTGCTGATCGTTAAACTGATTGGTTTGTCCAACTAATTCATTAGCTTCCGCCTTTTCTTCAACTGTATTAGCCAATGATAAAAGAATATTCTTCGCTTTCTGGTCAGGAACAACCCCAGAAGATTCCATCTCTTTGAACCAAATCACAGCATCCCCAAAATCCTTGCTCTTCCCATACGCGTCCATGATCGTAGTGTAAATAGTTTGATTGGACTTGATACCTTGCAATTGCATTTCCTCGTATTTCTGCATCATCGTTTCAAGATCATTTACTTTGGCATAACCTTTGATTAAAGTTCCATATGTAACAACATTAGGTTCGAGCCCGTCTTGTTTTATTCTTTTAAAGAATTTCTCAGCTCCTTCCATGTCAGATGCATTCACATACGATGATAACATTGTTGTGTATGAACACAGATCAGGGGTACATCTGTAAAAAATGCAAGTACTTTCAGTAAAGTTTCCGCTTTCAATATGCGAAATGAATATAAAAGAATGAATCTAGGATCCAAGAATTAGAGGTAGAAAGCTGCTCGGGTTGATCCGGTTGGGTAACATGTTATGGTTTGAAGGGGGCGAGTTTTAGTATTGGTTGGGTTGGTTGACCTGAAAACAAACTTTGTCGATTTTTTATATAAACAATAATGTGTTAACTATGATTATGAAAACAATGCCAATAATCATCTAAATTTAGAATATGAACAATTTTGGATGGTGTATGAATTATAACTAGACTTTGGGTAACTTTTAAACTGTTTAACCCATTTGAGAGAGAATACAACCAACATTAATTCATTTGAGAAAAAGCGAGTCAGTATTGCCATGCTTGGCAAGAATTAGGGACCGTTTAATTTCAGCAAAATTTAGACAGATCTAGCAAGTAACCAAAGTAAAAGTTCCCAGTAAACGGCAAGATAATTTTTTTGAATTGTAAGTTGAGCTCAGAAGTGTGATTTCTTTATGTCAAAAAAATTTACCTGTCCCTCCGCATGCTCTTAAAGACAATCTTCGCCTGCTCCACCATTCCAGATATTGCAAATGCATCAAGCAAGATGTTATATGCTTTTTGTGTTGGCCTATAAAGCAGAGGCAAATATAGCACATAATAAAAAGAACTTGGCTTATGTTCATAAATGCAATGCTTGTTGCGATCAATAAAAATTCAAGTGCTTACACAATGCTGAACTAAAAAATATGGCATATTTGGCCACTGTTTACAGGTGGCAATTTCTACCCATTCATTGATTTTGGATTGTGTATTACCTAAAACGGGTCAAGTGTGTTGAATAAAAAAATTTTACCCAGCTTAAACAAGAACGGGTCAAATTATATTAAAGTCCCCAAAAGTTTATTTTTAACGAACACAAGCACCCACTCTTTTATATAAAGGTTTAGATGATTCTTGTAATAATATTGCTTTTGCAATCATACGAAATGTATATACAACTTATTCATAGAAAGGGGTTAAAAAAAGTTTGTGCTGGTCAATGCAACATGACCCTGTGTGGTTCGGTTGATCGGTTCATACCAAAAAAAATAAGCCCTTATCAATCAGCCCAACCCAACTATCTTGTCACCTCTACCACAATTTAACTATGAAAACACACCTCACACCAGCATCTAACATCTCTTCAAAAACAGCTAAAGCCTCTTCTTCCCTTCGAGCTTTCCCATAAGCACTAATTAGTAGAGCATAGCTCACAACATCAGGCTTCACTTTAGCTCTTTGCATCTACATAAAAATTAAAATTACAGAATGTTATAAATATAAATACATCCAAACATAAATATAATTTTGTTTTAGCATACCTGATCATAGATTTTAGCAACCTCTTTATAATTAGTTTCAAATGACATCAAACTATTATAAGTTACTGAGGTTTGCTGAAGTCCTCTATCATTCATCATCGAAAATAACTTCCGGGCCTTATCGGTCTTCCCTGCTTTTTTGTACATATAAATCATCATATGAAACATTTGTTGGTCAGGACTTAAAGATGACACCTCATCACTCAAAATTGTTTCAAATATTTCTTCAGCTTCTTCGTATTTGTCTGCCTGCAACATCGATAAATCCCATCAATGTGTTTCAAGATTTAAATATTCAATCATACAAATAACAACAGAATAGAAGTATAACTATTACCTCAACAAATATTTTAAGAATTATTTGATATGTTACAGCAGACGGTTCGGGTCCTGAAGATTGCATTCTTCTGAATATTGCTTCTGCCTTGTTGTGCTGACCACCTTTTCCATATGCTTCCATTAGAGCAGTATGAGATATAACACTCGGTGGATAACCCTTTTTGTTTAGATAACTAAAAACCCTTTCTGCTTTATTAAAATCCCCTTGTTTTCCATAAGCAGTAATCAGCATCAAAGCATCCATCTCATTAAAATTCCACCAATGCTGAGTTCTAAGCCACTCAAGAATCTACATGAGAGTAAGAACATTCAACCTAATAATTAAGTCAATCATCCCATTTACTTATGAATGGTCGCAGTGGGATGTGTTTATCACTAACGGGTCAAATGGGTAAAATCAAAGAAAGTAGAATGAAAGAAAATGGGTCCAATCGGATAAAAGCCGCCCAAAGTGTTATAATGATGCAAAAAACATTCAGTCATTTTATTAACAAAATTATATTATTGAAATGATATATTGTTTAGTTTTCATATTTGACATGCTAGTTATTCATAAAAATAAAAAAAAATGATGGACATGAATGTTTTGGGTCAATCCAACCCGTACCAAAAAGCTAACCATTTGACCTGAACCTTTTGTTGAATGTTACCCAACCTGTCCATAACCTATGAGAAAAAGTCAAAAGTGAACCTCTTGACTGCATTTTAGGAGCATAATGCAATACATCTAATGAGCACTATACCTCTGCAACAATGTTCCATTTCTTTTGCTGCTTAAATCTAACTAACGTTCCCAAAACTAGGTCTTTGGGCAGAGGTTGGTTCTTAGTTCTTCGTGTTCTGAGCACAGAAACCGCAGACCCCACCTCATCAATTTCATTCATCATCTTCCTCCAGTTCTTTTGATCTGCCTCATCAGCTTCATCCTTAAAAACCTCAACTTTTTTCCTTTTCTGCATAAACTTTCTCGGTGCCAGCATACCCTGACATATCACTTTTGCTTGTTTTTGCGTATTGAAGTTGACATCAAAGCGATATACGCCACGGATCTGCTCACTGGAGTATAAACGTGTATTAACATACATTGTATCAACCCTTGATCAAAATAAAAAAAAACATTACATTTTTCTTTATTATCTTAATATGGACATTGATGCTTTTCTTCTTCAACATCACAAACTCCAGCATCTAGAGAGCTCCACGGTATAATGAACCATGATTCCAACAAAAATTTAGCATAGTGATGCATCACCTTTACTCTAAGTCTCTAATTCAAACCCATCACAAAGATTCTCTACTCTTACAACAGCAAAAAGTCACAATTTATGTTTCTCAAAAGGTTAACATTTCCAGCAGTTTTAAAGTTGAAAAATGGAACTACTCGATTTCAAAAGTCAGCTTGTATCTCATTAATTTCTCAATGAAGATGTTGCCAATCCTAATTTTATCTTATTCATCAAAACACAGATATCCATAACAATAACTCACCATAATTAGGGCTTTTCCGCCAGTAAATCAGAGAAATACAAACCAATTATGAGTTTTCAAAGCACCTAATCACATACCTACACTACATCCTTTATGTTAACATTAGATAACTCCATGATTAAACTGAAGAATGACTCGATTTTAACCATAAACATGAAATGATACAATTGAACGCGTAAGTAAGAACAAGTAGAAATAAAGCTAAATCTGAAGAAGATTGAATTAATATTACTGACTTGAAGTGCGAAATTGACGGATGACGTCGGCGAGGAATAGAGAGAGTGTGCGGGAGCGAAGCTGCCATTGCTCCGGCGGAAGTCAACGGTTAGCTGCGGGCTGCGGCGACGGTGGTTGTGGCCGGCGGAGACACGGTGTCGCCGGTGGGATGATTAAATTGAGAGGTTTTATGGAGGAAGAAGATAGGATATCTCAGAGATCTTCAGGCACAGGGTTTTTGTTTTTGGACAGGGGTTATCAGTTATCAGTTTATCACTAATCACTAATGGAAAATAAAAGAAAAACCATTTAAAATAAACATTCACTTTTTAACTTTGGTTGCTCTCCTCGACTAGCAACCAATTAAAACATGAGAAGTAGCTTAAATACCGCTGGCTGGTTATACGTGTCAACTCCTTGTAACTTTCTAATTTTGTTGGGGTATGATCGGACAGACCAGTCCAACCGAGGATCGGTTAAGTGGCTGATCCGGTTTACATCGAATCGTTTTGGGCTGGTAGAACCAGGAAAACCGACCAGTTGGAACCGGATTTTTTATTTTTTATTTTAATGGGTAAAAACGAGATGTTGAACCATAAATTAGTATGTTGGATATACAAATATAGTTAAGTTGTATATATAACTATAAAATTCATATATAAATCATATATAAATTACATATATTTAATTATATATATAACTATATACATAATAATGACGTCATCAGGTTCTTAAATCCGGTCCGACCATAAAACCAGTAAGGCGTCCGGTTCAACGTTCGATCCGGTACTAAAAACATTGCCTTCGATAAACTCAGAGTCGCACCCACTCAGCTAACATAGAGTCGGCTTTATCCTAAGTCGACGATTGTAGAGCAGGCGGCTTGAAGAGTTGATAGACGTCTTCTTTCTTGAGCAGACCTAAAAACAAAGGATATATGCGTGAGACCAACTTAAAATCAATGAGGAATTGACATGTGTAACAAGCCAACTAACACAGAGCCGACATATTGTGTCTTTGGCTAATGCAAAGCCACCCGGCTAACACAAAGCCACCCGGCTAATACAAAGCCACCCGGTTAACACAAAGCAAATGTCTTTATAAATTTTTATTTTACGCTTTAAATAACTAATTTGTTACATATTGTAAGCCCTAATCTTTTGTATTTCTACAACTCTTTCTATATATGATTATCATTTATAATATAATTTAAAATATAATAGAAAGTTTAATAAACAAGAAGTCATATTAACTAGAAATTAAAACTACATAAATTACAATTACGCAAATTAAAGATGATAATGTTTATCTACAAAAAGTGTGTTGTATTGTCTATAATTATTATAAACTAGCAAACAGCCCCGCGCTTCGCGGCGGGTCTTGTGTTGTGTAATTTTCGATCAATACAAACACGTACAATTTTAGTTTAGAAAAATCAAAAAATACTAAGTAATTAAATAAATTTTGAAGCTCCAAAAGAATGTATAACTGGAATTAAAATAAAAATTATAAAGTTTTTACCGTTAAAACAATATCGACACGTTAAATAACCAGTGCAAATTCGCATCGAACTTTAGATAAATAAAGAGGAAACCTAAATTGTCAAATAAATCAAAGTCTCCGAAAAAACTGTCACCAAAGGGCTTAGATTTATAAAAAAAACTAAATCATTAAATAAATTGAAGTCGTTCTAAAGCAAGATGCATTGCGGCACGTGAACTCAGACGTAGCGACATGCTAAACACGGATTACAAAATACATAAATAAAAGTAAAAGATTTAATAGAGCTAGAGTAAATAGTATTTAAAATATTGTATAAGAAAATAGAGGAAAAGGATTATCATGTTGCGCATGCCAAACTTTATATATATAAATAATACGTTTACGCAAACGCAAGCATTATAGCGAAAACATTAGTAAAAAAAGTTTGTTACATAAATATATATAATCATAATCTTTCTTAAGTTAATACTTAAAGCATACAAAATTAAAAAGCATACATATAGTATTTACAACCTTAAATTAATATAATATTTACTATTAAGTACAAAATTAATAGTTAAAACCACTATATTGGATCCCACAAATCTATTTTTGCTTTTGAACTTTAATTTTCAATCGTATGTTCTGTGTAGGCAATCACATGCTACCATGTGATCTTAAAATATTATTTAACAAAAGACAAAAAAAAAAAAAAATACATGCATTAGCTGGTTGTACATATAGCATGAAATGTGTTAAGTTTGCCTTTTAAAGTATATAGATTGATTTAATTTGAGGAGGTTAAGTACTTTAATTTAAAAATAAAGAGAACGAATACTGATTTGTAGCCACTTTGCAACATCAATATAAGAGTTTATATGTGTTTTTCTGAAAAGTAAGTGACTAAAAGTACACTTCATTGTATTCAAGTGCGTGAACATTATATTTCTAGGCCAATCATAGTCGACCACTATTCATCAACACGTTCCTATCTTGTTAAATAATAGATACGTGAGCTCGGAAACACATTTCAAATAGCTTGTCAACGCAACTCTTCTAGAACAGTACGAGCATACCACTTGATCAAATACCTAGACTTTCATTCCATGCGGCTTTAACATTTATCATCCATCTCTTTCATCAAAACACCTACGAAGCCTCGCTCTAATGACGATGTTGCGTTTTGTTGCCGGTCTCTACTTTAATTGAACTCAAGTGATTGTTTGAGTGATTGATTCTACATGTGATGCATAAAAACAACCTATTCTCTATTCTTGATCTCTAATTTTGTGTCATAGGTAAAAAAGTCATCCTCCATTTTGTGCTTTCTTTCTAGGGTTTTATTATGTGAATCATTTTATTAGTTCTTGATCTCTAACTACACACCCTAATAAATTATCTGTTCAGCTAGGTTACTTAGTTTAATATTTTCACCCCAAATGTTAATTTTGGCTAAATGGTGTAAATATAAAAGCAACTAAAACATTGATGTTGCAAGTTTAATATTTTGTTCACATTAATGTTGCAAGATTAATGATTTTATAAATAAAAATTTTAATTAGTTGGTTGTATAATGAATACCCTTTTTTATGGTGTTTTGTTTTGTTGATGAATTTGAGGATTCTTAAATAGTACATTCGTCAAACTTGAAAGACCAAAAGTTTGAATTTGAATCTTGATGTTGACTTAGAATACCAAATTTGATAGTTTGGGATTCATTCCCCTTTTTGACACAACGGGAAGTCATTTTATATATAAAAGCAACTAGTTTTAGTAAAACTCGTGTAATACACGGGTTGAAAATATGAAAACAACATAATTTATAAATAAGTAAATATTTCATATGATTAAGTCATGTATTACTATAACAATGAAACATAAAAAGTTACATTTATAAATTATAAATATTCAAATACTTTTTTGAATATATAATATATAATTGACTCATGTAAAATTAAAATCAGTTGTCTTAAAATCATACTAACGTAAAATATATAAATATATCAATAAATATTTTTTTCTTTTTATTTTTTTTAAAATTGAATCTTATTTAGCTATAAAAATATGTATAGTTCAAAACAATATGATTACACAATTAAGTTGATAATATAAACAATTAAATTTAAAATAAAATAAATTATTAATTAAGTTTCTTAAAATAAAAAACTTGACTAAAATAATATATTAGTTTAGGCGGAAATTTTTTTTTTTGAGGAGTAACATGAGAGTGCCACGTGGCATACTAGTTACTCTTTTATTATATAGTATAAATATAGATGCCACACAACCCTAATTACTAGGAGGAAAATTAAAACACGTGCAGTAATTAATGAATCGTCAGACATCATAACCTAGGAAGTTGAGATTATCACATACAGAAAACCAACATTAGTATATCCATATTTGGTCATTGTCTGAAGGAGCTATCTTCTGATAGTTTAGCCCTTAGGTCAAAGGCATTATAGCAAAGCGACATCTTGGTGGTGGGATAAGACTCAGGGCCTATTAGGTCATGGGTTCGAATCTCACAAAGGGGGGTTTTCCTTATAGTTATGAGTTTCCTCCTGAATTGGTGACTTGGTGGTGGAATATGATCGCGTGGTAACACTGGTGGTACGATGATACTCCAGTGATCCGTGAGTGATTCCAATTTAGCCGTTCAAAAAAAAAGTTTAGCCCTTAGTAATTCGTTGGTGGAAGTATGGATAAAAATAGGCCCAAGCTAATTACACGCCCTGTCAGGTGATTCCCGGACGCCCTTTGACTTTTCTCACGGCCCGTGAAGGGCCTCACGGGCCGTGAGGCCTTCGAAATTTAATTTTCACAACTACATCAACTCACGGCCCGTGTAGGAACAAACGGCCCGTAAATGTTCACACCCACGGCCCGTTAACAAAATCCATAACGGCCCGTGAGGCCCGTCACGGGCCGTAGTTGTCCTTCTGAGAATTTACTTTCCTCGATTTGCGTGCACTTTTAAATTTTATAATTATGTGACGCGACGTATTATTCCTTGATTCGATTTAAGATTCTATTTAAACCGTTATATATATGACTTGTTATATACGGTTAGTGAGAAACGAAACAGTTAAAATGTCTTCTCGTGGAGGTAGTAGAAGACGTCAAAATGAGTTCTCTTCAAACTCACGAGATATTGTGGAAAGTATTCCTGATCCAATAGATAATCATAATTGGCAGAACGGGAGGAACTGGTCTTAGAATGTTATTCACTTTATACGTAACGGTGATTCCCAAACATGTAGAGTGTATTACATGGGTCATTCCGATATTCCGTTACAATTTTGGCGTGAATTACTCGGAAACGTGTCTTTAGGTACAGAGGTATGATTTAAAGTTTTTTTTGCATATTTTATTTTATTTTAAAATTCTAACAATTAAAAAAGCTGTTATTTTATAGCATGTTCGGGTATGGACAAATAGACTCACAATATGGAGATACGAAGAAATACGTAGAACCGAAGAGTTGCCGGGTAGTGATCGTTGGACGATTCTCCCATTTGAGTGGTTTAACTTAATATACTCGGGGTCCGTTAATGGTAAAGAATATGGAGACGGGAGTGACTGTCTATATCCCGCGTTATGGGAAGTTGATACGGTAATACTGTTTTCATGTTTTACAATTAAAATCATGAATTTATAACCGTGAATTAAATTGTTTTGTAGGTTTACGTACCAATGACTGATGATGAAGAAAATTGGTATCTTTTTAAGATTTCTATGGACTCACTACAAGTTCGTATATATTCTCCATACGAATGCCGACCAAATACGTGTGATGATTCATGGTGCATTCATCGTAATGCCCGAACGATTTTCGTACAATTCGAATCGTACTTTTTACATTTTCTGTCACGTATACAATATTGGCAGCACTTCGGACAAGAACAAATCGAAGAACTGGTGGTATCGGGTGAAATCGTTTGGCCTCCTAACGCCGGTCATATTGGTCGAGATTCGGGAGTTGTAATTTGTATGTTATTGCGTAGGTTGGTTCAAAATAGATCTTTAGGTTGGTTCAAATACACAAAATTTGTATGTTTTGTGTATTTATCGTTTAAATATATTAAAATTTTATTTAAAAATTCTGAAAATTCTGAAAAACTGGGGGATACGGGCCGTAAATAGGCGTCACGGGTCGTAACCGTTTGAATTTTCAAAGGGTTACAAGCCGTGACTCCCTTTCACGGGCCGTAACCCTTTGAAAATTTGGAGGGTTACGGGCCGTGAGTCTGCTTCACGGGCAGTAACCCCTTTTGTTCTTGTGAATTTAAATTTTTTTTTGCAGATTATGCCGCCCTGCAAACGTACACGTCCGGAGACTGAGCCCGAGGGTCAGGGTGACTTTCTGGACCCACACACTGATCTTCGTTTTCCGAGGGAGACACAGCCACGGCTTAAGCTGTGGAAGCTGATTGGACGTCCCTTGAAGGGGACACGCACTATCGACTGGGACGTGCTAGAGGAGGTCGGAGACATAGCACGTGCCCAGGATATCATCGGGCTGGACGGAGAGACGCCGTGGAGGCGGATGTTTGATTTGGGATTGAGGAGGGGCTACCGGGAGCTGACGTTGCAGTTTTTGTGTACGTTTCTGTTCACTCCCGCCTCTGAGGATCAGGACCCCCGCGAGCACATAGCGGTTCGATTTATGCTGGGGACCGGTAGGTGCGAGTTCACCCTCACCCAGTGGGCGGTGACTCTTGGGTTTTACACCCACGAGGAGACGCAGGATCCTCGTTTTTATTCTGACGAGGTCCAGTCGGAGGCGACTCCTTTGGTCGGATGGTGGCCGACCATTTTCGACCAGCCGTGGGAGGGCGCCATTAGGGCGACCTCCATTAGGGATCCTTTGCACCGGTATCTACACCGGTGCATTGCCGGCACCATTGCCGGTAGAGACCAGAGCATGGAGCAGGTGTCGCTCCTTGACTTATTTTTTCTGAGGGCCTTGCTTTCACCTAGACGGGTGAATCTAGCTCACTGCATGGCCGCCTATTTTTTGAGCGTCATTCAGGGCAAGGTAAAAAAATATTTCTACTAATTGTTAATAAATAAGTATTATCTATTATGCGATTTATAATTATGCCTATTGTTTGATTGTTTTGCAGATGGATAGCCTGATTGTTTGCGGCTCGTACATCACCGTCATTGCCTCGCGCTTAGGGTTGTTTACGGACGCCCTAATTGCGAGGCAGACTACGGACACGCCGCCTCGGATTTTGGGTCGACAGACCGTCATGGCCATGGGGATTGCCGCCAAATTTGGCGACGACCTCCGATGGTCCACTGATGGTGGTCGGACCATCTGGCAACCGGTGCCAGACGTTGGTGAGGAGGAGGAGCAGCCGGCGCCGCAGCAGCAGCCGCAGCCCCAGCCACACGCCAGACCACCCGTATATAGCCTCCCAATCGTTGGCGTTTTCTGTTTTGTAGAAATGCCAATATTTGCTCGGAACAGGCATTGGATAGTCACCCACTAATCGAATTCTAATGAAATGGCAATCTTGAACATAAGCAATTGAAATTATATGATGTTCACTGATATCACGAGGAGATAACCAGAACGGGAAAAAAGTAGCGGAGTTGCCGATCGATATAAAAATTATAACCACTCGAAACCTGTTAGCAATAAGGATTGTAGCAGGTGGCACTGTCATCCAATTTTTGTGTGGAGCCGCACCTAACCCGTTCCAGTTTAATGATTCCCTTATTTCGTTTATATCAGGAAACATCGCAGCGTACCTATGTCTGTTTTCATCCAACTCAGATATAAGTTCCGTACGTATAAAACGCCAGTGATTTTCACCATATCCCAATGCGAGTGCTATAGCACGAAAACCACAATTGCCGTCCGCTAAAACATCATCCGCACCTGAAATATACAGGAAAAAGAATGATGGAATCCAGCGGTTAAACCGGAAAAATTGTTTTTATCTTCGTCGCCCGGGATATATGAAAACTTGGAACTCTGTTGAGATAATCCATCTTTGGCTCTTGATTTTGAAGACATGGATTGACTGCGCTGCAAAGGCCCTTGTTTTGACTTCACCACCGAACTTGAATATGTTGGCGGACCTTCAAAATTTTCTCTCGGTTGAACATATAAACTATGTCTGGGGGCATCTAATATTGTTTCTTTTTGCTTATCTTTTTTTGGACGACCCGTGTATGTGTTTGGACTTTAGGAGGTTTTTTATCCGTTTTTGAAGGATTAACGAAAGATTTGAAAATATTAATCAAAGATCTTTTCACATTTTCGGGTTGGACAAGTAAATGTTTTGTCACCATCTCCATCTCTTTATGTACATCTACTTGAACCTCCCGTACAATATACGCGGGTGAAAAATCTAGCTTCCTCTAAAAAACATCAATGGCATCGAGCGGGATACATTGACCTATAAAATAATATATTAAATAAAATATAATAAAAGTTTTCATGAAAAAATAAAAAACGTAAAAGAACATTCACCTGTTTGAAAGTAATTGTTTAATTTACAAGCACACGGAAGACCAAAGCTGGTAAAAAGATGGCAGCCACATGATTCTTTGGATATAATTAGATGATTTATCCTGTTAATCTCACCGACTAACATATCCAAAGCCGCAATAGAAACGTTACCTCGCAGCAATTTAAGCACTTCATGATTATGCTGCACCATAAGCATGATTTTGCTTTTGGTAAAACTTTCTTTTATAGCAATTTCCTGGGTAGCTAAGATATTATTAATGAAAGGAATAAATCTATCCAGGGTGCTATTGGTTGCTTTCAGGTAACTTTTCAACAACGAATGTTGGCTCTCAACTCGGTTCGTTGTGTGCTGACCGAAGTTATAACTTCTATTTATCCACGCCGACACAAATCTCTCTTTGTAGGGGTCCAACCAGTTATTTTTGAGGTACATCAGCACTCCTATTAAAAAAATGTACTTATTTTTATGTAAATATACATATATTTTTAAGAATAACACTAGAAAACTTACTTGAATGGTTGGACACCAATCTGCGATAAAGCTGGTCGTAATTATAAGCGTATATGTCCCCCGTTTCAGAGTTAATAAGTACCGACCACACATGCTGAAAAGCACCCCACTCTTCATTTGAAAAACTCGCCTTACAATGTTTAGCAATATTTTCCGAAATATGCCATCTGCAAAGTAATCGAACAGCACTCGGAAAAACTTCTTCTGACGCATTTATCAGAGCGAGGTCTCGGTCGGTTAGTATAACACGGGGCTCCATACACTTATCTTTCAGCGTTGCTTTTAGTTGCTCTAACACCCATCTGAAGTTGGCTTCACGCTTATAATCAATGAATGCGTGAGCAACAGAAAAAGATTTCAGGGTGGATGTCACACCAACCATTTGAACAAAAGGCATTTTATACAAGTTAGTTTTGTATGTTGTGTCAATCATCAGCACGTGTGGGTACGCACGCCATAATGTGTGAGATGTGGGATGTATAAAAAAAACCCCGTCGACGGTATTTGTCGGTTCTTCTATGTGAGGGGTGTAAATATATTGATGTTGTTGTAGTATAGAAAAAAAAACCTGCATTGGGGTTTCACCAATTCTGGTGGACTTTTTTATTTTTTCCCGAGCATTATATACGGTTCGTAACCCAGACACGTTATTGGGATTTTGTTCCCTCAACGTGCCTAGAATCTTTCGAGGGTCAATATTTTGCTCGGACAGATTCTTTACAGTAGAAAGCTCATTTTCGGTGAGCCTCATTGCGTATGCATGTCCTTCCAGGTGTTCAGCAGGTTCATGGTTATGAGTATCATCCACAACAACTATAATCCACCCATCTCTCTGCATCTGGTACTTACCCTGCAATTCAAATTGACAGTTTGTTTTTTTCGTGCCACTTTTTCTTAAAGTGGGTGCTCCCTTATATACACCACCCCGATCACATTTCAACCAAATTTTAACCACCAAACCATTCGAATTTCTTTTTGAACGTTTGGTGATAATAACAAACCCATTTTCTCGCCTCACGTTAGTTGCCCAATCAACTAATTCTTCACGAGATGAGAAAACCTAATCAATTTAATATTTTTAGTTAGTTATTACTAAATGAAAGTAAAATGAAAGTAAAATTAAATATGGTATATCTTATAACCTGATTCGTGTCGTATAAACCTCTTTTACCGGAACCCGAACCGTCATTATCCCCGCTGCTATCGCCACCGTTATCACCCCCGTCATCGCCGCCGTCATTCCCGCCGTAATTGGACGCGAACTGCCCTAGATAGTTTGAAGCAGCCTCATCGTAATAACCGTAACCCTCCTGAGGGTAACCGTAACCCTCCTGAGGGTAATAGTTAGATTCCGAACAATAAATAGTTGCTATCCCAGAAAGACATCGTAACGTTAAATATTAACGTTAATATAACACTTGAAATGGAATATTGCGTTTATGTAGTAGTTGAAATGAAATGAATTTATATCGTAGAAATTTGAATTATGAAATGAATTTATAAACTAACGTTTATATAGTAGTTGAAATGGAATATTGTATCTCGTCACATAATTAACACGAATATCGAGAAATATTACGTCATATCAAATAATGTTATAAATACAAAATTACACGACTATCGAGGAATATTACGTCATATCAAATAACGTAATAAATACAAAATTACACGAAAAACGAGGAATAATATATCTCGTCAAATTATTAAAGGTGATACTAGGACCCGTAAAGACGTTCACGGCCCGTATCGGGAATGACACACGGGCCGTGACTGGCTTCACGGGATGTGGATTAATACGACCGTGATCATATTCACGGGCCGTTACTTTCTTGAATTACGTTTTTGAATGACTGATTTGACCCATACGGCCCGTGAATGGCCTTACGGCCCGTAAGTAGGGCGTCCATTTATCCTAAAGGGCGTCTCTTTAGTAGGCCAACAAACGGTAGCAAAAAATTGATATATACTCCTTTTTAATTATGTGGTAAATTGTAATTGTTAGTACTCAAAAAAATATATATGATAACGACTTGGTTTGTTGGTCTGGATGTGGTAATGTGTGGTATTTTATTTATATTTAGTTTTAAAAAATACAACACAAAAAAGACTTGCTATTACAAGACCCTTAAGATCGTTAGTGCATTAGTCATCAAAAGGGTCTTTTAACACCAATGGCCTGTTATGATCTAATATAGTTTTATGTAATCAAAACCAATTCACAAACACATTAGAAGAGTCATTTTTGTACTATTTTATAATAAGTAGTAGCTATAGTAACCCGTGTGTTACACGGGTTGAATAAATAAAAATTAATATAACAAAATTTATTAATTATAAAATAATATTTTAAGATATAATATCACTGAAATTATGTATTAGAAATGGCTGTAAGTTATAAAATAGTGATATCAACTTTTTAAAATTTTATTTTTTTCAAAAAAAAATAAACGTTTTGTTCTAAAACAAACCGTATAAAATTGTCATTTTTAAAATTTTTCTTATTATAACTCTTAAATTCAATTATTTTTGGTTTTATAAAAATAACTTTTTAAAAATACCAATTTTAAATATTTCGTATTTTTAAAAAAAGTCTTACGCTTTAAATAAATTTATTATTTTATAAAAAAATTATTTATTTAGAATAACATTAATAAATAGATCTCTTTATTAATTTATTAAATCAAAAAAGTGTTAAATAGTATTATTAGTAATTAAGGTAATTATTTAATAGGAGAGAGAGACGAGAAAATTTTGGTGAGAGTGATTGTGGTGTTGACACGTGTCATCGCAGATACCCTTTTATTAGAGTAGGAAGATGTCTGTTAAAAAAACCTAAATGTATGTATCACCTAATATGAACCTATATTCAAAACCAACTTAATAACACATAACAAGTCCCCTTAAGCCAATTAGTATACTAATCACCATAAGCATATGTTAGAGTAAATTATCATTTGCATCCTTGTGGTTTGGTGATTTTGACCATTTGCATCCCTACAGTTTAAAAATCTTCATATACACCCTATCGTTTCATTTTTGTTCCCATTTGCATCCAAATTACTAACGACGTTAAATGATTCAGTTAATTTTTTATAAAATGACGAAAATACCCTTGACATAATTTAATGAACCATCCACGTCATCTTCTCCTTCTCCTTTGACCACCACAAACTCCCTTTCTCTCTCTCTCTCTCTCTTTCTTTCTCAAACATAAACACACACACATTCTCTCTATCTCCCTCATCACTCCATCACCACCACCATCAACACCATCAACACCATCAACATCTTCGTCGCGATTCAGGCTCTGAAACTCCATCACCACCATCACCATCAACACCATCAACACCATCAACATCAACACCATCAACATCAACACCATCTCTTTCTCTCTCTCTCTCTTTCTTTCGCTCCGATGCGCGATTCAGGCGGCTGTACACCTCATCCAAGCTCTGAAACTCGCCCCCGGAGATCTGAGTCGGGGCGCTTTAGCCGGAGATCTGAGTCGCCGGTGACGGTGGTGATACCCGATGGTTCGTTTGCGTTTGCGCTTGATGTGGCGGAGGTCAAGTCCGGCGTCGGAAACCCAACAATCATCTCCTTCCACAGTTCAACTTCCGGCGAGTCAACAACACCTCCGGCGAACAATTTCCCATTTCCGGCGACATCGAAATCGGAATCTCCGAGCATTACAGTCTCCAATTGCCTCAATTTGTTCTTGAAATCACTGTCATCAGGAGAATGAGATTTTATCTGTGATGAAGATAGAGTGGAAGGTGAGTAGTACATGGTGGTACAACTACCGTTAGCGGAGGATGATTCGAGGGTGCAGTAGGGTTCCGATTCCACTTCGACCACAACCATCCCTATTGGTTCATCATCATCCTCGATCAATCGACACAACACCTTCAAACACCGAGAACCCCGAACCATCTTTGGTCCCAAATCACTACCGAAACTATCATCACCTTCGTTCATCCCTGCCAGCTGACACCTGTGACCTTCTTCCACCATCACCGACAACAATCGACCACCCCAAACTTCAAATTCAAGCTATTGCAACCATTACCATCTTCAATCAACACCAAAATCAACCACAACCACACCATCGACAACCCTAATCGACCTCATCATCTGTGGACCATCTCCAACCACTCAAACTATCGATTGAATCCCCAAATCCCAATCAACAACTTCGATCAACCGAAAACCTCATCATCCTCTTTCGCCCGAAGCAGAAGAGAGATCGAGAGTGAGAATTGAGAGAGAGGCGGAGAACCGAGAGAGAGGAGAAGAGTTCGAGAGATTGAGAGTGAAGTAGAACAAGAAAGCAATTGGGATTTTGGCTTTGTGTTTTTAAACTCTTAACCGACATAAGAGTTCAAGTGTGCGGCGGTAGAACAAGAAAGCAATTAGGGGTTTTAAGGGTATTTTCGTCATTTTATAAAAAATTAACTGAATCATTTAACGTCGTTAGTAATTTGGATGCAAATGGGAACAAAAATGAAACGTTAGGGTGTATATGAGGATTTTTAAACTGTAGGAATGCAAATGGTCAAAATCACCAAACCACAAGGATGCAAATGGTAATTTACTCCATATGTTAAATAACAAAATGACTTGGCCTACTGTGATTTTGTGTGCCAAAACCAACTTACAAACACATCACCGGACATAATTATTTCTTTTAACATCAAAATAACTTGTTATTTAATTGTTTAATAATTTTTTTTAAAAATAGTTTCAGCAACATTTTATGATAAAGAAGCTAAAAGGTAATTAAGATAATACGAATTATTAAAGCCAGACAAACAACACACAAAATCATCACCAAGTTCTGGCCATGACCAAGCTGTGACTAACACAAGTTTGCCTACAAGATATAAAATTTTGCGTACATGATTTAAAAAAAATAAAATAATTAAATATAATTTTATTTAAAAAATTAATAACAAAAGGAGCATACTTTCAATCAAGTTTGCCTACAAGATATAAAATAGTGTAATTAAATATAGTTTCATTTAAAAGAGTAAATTACACGGACGATCCCTAACGTTTAATCATATTTCATCTTCTGTTACTACGATTAAAAAATTACAGGTTTAGTTCGAAGATTTGGACAAACGCAAACATAATTCGTTGCGACATCAAACTACCTTTAAAAATTTTCGTCAAATGATGTAAAATTATCTTTCACCCTTCTTAAATAAATGTTAAATTATCACCATTTTTATTAAGGGAGGAGGAGACGCTACCTTAAGTATTCCGTACTACCCTGAAACTCCACCAATTATACACTCCCACATCACAAGTACCATGAACTACCTTAAAACACCCAAAATACTGGAAATGCAACCCTAGACTACCCTGAAACACCTAAAACACCGCCCCAATGTTCCTTTTAACGGCTATATGGCCGTTTGATCACGGGTATCTTCTCGGCTACTACAACCCGACGACAACAACCCGCTGGGTATCCGCAGTGGGTGGCAGCGGTGTACCCGGGCGGGTACCGGCGAATCCGAGGGGTACCTGAGTGGTGCACCGTCCTCCCTAATAAAGTAATCTACCTAACTTGAACTTGTTAGCACTAGGGATGTTTACACATGGGTAATCGTGCTTCAGGCATCCTAATGACCGTCATTAATGCTAATCCGCACACCCACCTAATGTTTTCAAAACCGGACGGGATAATAAACTGGACGCTTTACCGGTCCGCTAGTCAGACCGGTTCAACCGGTCGGACACTATATAAGAACCGGATAAAATTATAATTATTTTATATATATGTAAAAATTAGAAAAAAATAAAAAATATATATAAAATCCGGTTCAACCGGTCCGGTTCAACCGGTCCGGTTCCCGATCCGACCGCCGGTTCGACCGGTTTAACCGGTCTGACCACTGGTTCAACATTAATAAGGTTTTAAGCACCGAACCGGTCCGGATTTGTAACACCCTCAATCTCATAACAATATAATATAATAAGGAGGGTGCTACTAGTTGGGTTATTATAACAAGTCAGAGGCTACAAGCACAGTGGAATTTTATATATATTAAAACTTTTTATATCGTTAACAATATTTACAAGACTTTATCCGACATTTCAAAACTTAGTTAACTTCAAGTACTTCATTCCCAAAAACCCAACATTTGTGGCCAGTATCATACACCATAACCGGAAGCTAACTCTGTGGGGGACCATCACGAGCACCTCTATTACTACCTGGCATGCATTAGAAAACAAACACAAAATCAGATAAACTGGTGAGTTCTAACATACACCACATTTCAATGGTAACAATTCATCAACTGTTATCACACCAAATGATCCACACACACATTCATCAGTCCATTTATTTATCCCAGTATTGATATGCATATCAAATACCCACAAGGTATTTATGGACATATTTTATCAATTTTAATTTGGTGGGTGAAACCTCCACCTCGCGTGTTGACGGGTCAAACCTCCGTCTATAATTTGGTGGGTGAAACCTCCACCTCGCGCGTTGACGGGTCAAACCTCCGTCTATAATTTGGCGTTGACGGGTCAAACCTCCGTCTATAGTTGGTGGGTCAAACCTCCACCTCGCCATTAACCACAATTTACCACTTTCAACTCATATTCACATCTTTATTTATTTATATGCATGCCAGTGCCCGATTTTGTCAACAACAATTATCAAACGACAGTAACACATTAAAAGGGCAATTAGAACTCACCTTAACGTTCCAACAAGTGGTTATCAATCCAAATATGCTAGGCAGCTAAAACTTCTCTCTCAAAGCAAATCTAAAATAATAATCTTAACTTAGTCAAATTTCCCCTAGCTGACCACTTCACACGACTAAGGCTATGCGACTGGACTCATTCGTGCGACTGAACAAGCGACTGAGTTTAGTCGTACGAATGGACCATACGACAGAGGTGCAAATGAGCTATAACAGGGTTTATGCGAATGACTTCCATTCGTGCGATTGGTTCATGCGACTGAACTTCAGTCGCACGTTTGAACAATGCGATTGACTCAGTCGCACGAATGGGTCACGCGACTGGGCTCATTCGCCTGAAACGGATCAGCAGTTGTGTTCTTGTCATATTTGATCCAAAAACTCGAGTTTTAACCATTTGGATTATACCATATTCACAACAGAACCTATACACCTCATTTACAACCGTTTCGGGTCCTAATTTCATCAAACTTCCTAAAACTAGGGCCCGAACCTTCACTTTTCAATTTAACAGAAAGATTGAATAGAAACTCTAATTTAAACATGTTTTTGGATCAATTCCCACCACCCACACAGCTTAACATATTCAAAATCGACCCGTACCAAGCAAAACTTACCAAAACGGGGCTAGTTTGATCAATTTGGGGCAAGAGCAGGGTGTTTGGGTTCAACAGGAGCAAGGGGATAAAGTTATAGCAGATAAAATCTGCTTTTCAACACCTTAACCGCCCTACTTATCCTTCATGCCTATTTTTAGCCGACATACTCAGTCGTACGACTGGACCCATTCGCACGGCCCAATCGTACGACTGAGCCCATACGCCCGTCATTCGTGCGATTGGGCCTCATTCGTACGCATGGCGTGCGACTGAACACTAAATCTAATTAAATATATTATTGAACTTTTGGATGTTACAAGTCTACCCACCTTATTTAGGGTTTCGTCCTCGAAACCTGACTAAAACAAATGAGGGTAGTTCCGTCTCATCTCTTCTTCTGGTTCCCAGGTTGACTCAGATCCTTGGCGATGTGCCCACTGCACTCAGACTAAGCCAATGCTTTTGTTTCTAAGTTTCTTCTCCTTACGATCCATAATGGCTACAGGTTGTTCAACATAATTAAGCTTCTCATCAACCTCAATATCATCTAATGGTACATATTGAGTTTTATTAGCTAAACACTTCCGTAACTGAGAGACGTGGAAGGTTGGATGAATAGCACTTAGTTCTTCAGGCAAGTCCAACCTATACGCCACGTACCCTACTTTCTCCACTATTTGGAAAGGTCCAATAAAACGTGGACTTAGTTTACCCCTCTTTCTAAATCGAATAATACCTTTCCATGGAGAAACTTTCAGCAAAACGAAATCCCCAACTTTAAATTCCAATGGTTTTCTTCTACGATCTGCATATGATTTCTGCCTGCTTTTCGATTCTCTAATACGATTTCTGACTATTTCAAACTTTGACATTGTTGCTTCAACTATTTCACTATTCCCCAATTCACGTTGCCCCATATCTCCCCAATATAATGGAGTTCTGCACTTTCTTCCGTACAACATCTCAAACGGGGACATTTGAAGAGTAGCTTGATAACTGTTGTTGTAAGCAAATTCAGCTAAAGGGAGATGACTATCCCAGCTCCCTCCAAAATCAATACTACACGCCCGTAGCATATCCTCCAATGTCTGAATAGTTCTTTCACTTTGACCGTCTGTCTGGGGATGATAGGCTGTACTAAAGTAAAGTCTAGTTCCCATGGCTTCGTGAAATTTTCTCCAATATCCGGAGGTAAATCTGGCATCTCTGTCAGACGTGATGCTTTTCGGAACTCCATGTAATCTAACTATTTCTTTAGTAAAAATATCAGCTAGCTTTTCCACCGAATATGTTTCCCGTATTGGTAGAAATAAAGCACTCTTGGTTAGCTGATCTACCACTACCCAAATAGTATCATAAGCTTTTGGTGTACGGGGCAACTTTGTTATGAAATCCATAGTCAGATCATCCCACTTCCAAACTGGAATAGCTAATGGCTGTAATAATCCATAAGGTTTCTGATGTTCAGCTTTTACTTGGGCACAAGTCAAACTTTTATTTACATACTGCATCACATTAAATTTCATCCCTGGCCACCAATAATCTTGCTTCAAATCTTGGTACATCTTAGTCATGCCTGGATGAATGGAATACCTAGATTTGTGAGCCTCATCTAGTATCATATCACGTAAAGCCAACGGAACCCACATTCGACCAAATCTAATTTTAACACCATGGCTATTTTCTTCTAAATATTTTTCTTGACCAACCATTCTTTCTTTCTTAATATTTCCTTCTTTTAACGCTTCCAGTTGGGCTTCTTTCAACTGTTGCATGAGATCAGGAGTAATCACAAGTGTATACGCTTTAACCTTAATCGGTTCATACTTCTCCTTTCTGCTCAATGCATCAGCAACCACATTTGCTTTCCCGGGGTGATACAAGATTTCACAATCATAATCTTTGATTAACTCCAACCATCGCCTCTGTCTCATATTCAAATCTTTTTGTTCAAAGAAATACTTCAGGCTCTTATGATCAGTAAAGATGGTACACCTCACTCCATATAAGTAGTGTCGCCATATTTTAAGAGCAAAAACTACAGCTGCTAATTCTAAATCGTGGGTTGGGTAATTGACTTCATGGGTCTTCAACTGTCTCGAAGCATAAGCAATAACTCTCCCACGTTGCATTAATACACACCCCAATCCTTGATATGATGCATCAGAATATATTACTAAATCATCTACACCTTCTGGTATTGCTAATACTGGGGCTTGTGTCAATCGATTCTTCAATTCCTGAAAAGCAGCTTCCTGTTCCTTATTCCATTCATACTTAACATCCTTTCGAGTTAACTTCGTCAATGGGGAAGCAATTTTAGCAAAATCCTGAATGAATCTCCTATAGTATCCTGCCAGTCCTAAGAAACTGCGAATTTCTGAAGGACTTTTAGGAGTTCCCCAGTTCAACACAGCTTCAATCTTTGCAGGGTCCACCAATATTCCATCCGCATTCACCACGTGACCCAAAAATTGCACTTCTCTTACCCAAAATTCACATTTCGAGAATTTTGCATACAACTTATTCTTTCTTAAAGTTTCCAATACTTCTCGAATGTGACAAGCATGATCTCCTTCATTTTTAGAATAGATCAAAATATCATCTATAAACACAATTACCGATTTATCTAGCATCGGTCTACATACTCTATTCATCAATCCATGAAGGCAGCAGGAGCATTTGTTAACCCAAACGACATCACCAAAAATTCATAATGCCCGTATCGTGTACGAAAAGCTGTCTTTGGTATATCTTCTTCTCTTACCTTCAACTGATGATACCCGGATCTAAGATCTATCTTTGAGAACCAATTAGCACCTTGGAGTTGATCAAACCAATCATCTATACGAGGTAATGGGTATTTATTCTTGACAGTTAACTTGTTTAGTTCTCTGCAATCTATGCACATCCTCAAACTGCCATCCTTCTTCTTTACAAATAGAACAGGGGCACCCCACGACGAAGAGCTGGGTCGGATAAAACCCTTGTCTAATAATTCCTGTAATTGCTTCAGGAGTTCCTTTAACTCAGCCGGTGCAAGTCTATAAGGGGTCTTAGCGACAGGTTTTGCCTCAGGTATTAAATCAATTCTAAACTCAATTTCTCTATCAGGAGGTATACCTGGTAGATCATCAGGAAATAGATCGGGGAAATTACAAACCACTGGAACATCTTCTAATTTCTTCGTCTCCTTAGCAGTATCAACTACATATGCCAAAAATGACTCGCAACCCCTATTCAAAAATTTCTCAGCCTTAATCATAGATATGACTTTCACCCCACTATCATGATCATCACCAAAAACCGTTATCGAATTACCATCTGGTGCTCGCAACACAATCATCTTTCTTTTGCATATTATTTGAGCCTCAAACGTAGATAACCAGTCCATTCCCAATACTACCTCAAAACCTCCTAATTTCATCATGTGTAATCTAGCAGGAAATTTTACACCTTCTAATTCAATAAAACAATCATCTATTACCTCACTAACAACTATAAATTCGTTAGAGGCAGTTTCTACTGAAAAGGCAATATCTAGCTTTGATGGTTTAACTTTTATTAAGGCATGGAATTTTATTGATATGAAACTTCTATTAGCCCCTGAATCAAATAAAACTCTAGCAGGTACATCATTAACAAGAAACGTACCCGACACAACATCCGGTAATGCCTTAGCCTCCTCTGTAGTCATTGTAAATGCTCTCCCCATAGTACCGCTACTACCACTCATGCTGACTTTACTCGGTCCTCCCACTGGACGAATAGGAACCGGTCCAGGTCTAAGCTTTGGACATTCAGATTTCATATGTCCCATCTCCCCACATCCATAACACCGAAGTTCTGGACATCTGGAAACAAAATGTCCAGGTTCCCGCATTTACGACATGCTGGGTGATTCAGTCTACATTCCCCTCTATGAACCTTCCCACATCTATTACATCGAGGAGGGGGACCTACAAAACCCCTAGCATTAAACTTTCTTTTCTGCGGCCCACTCTGTCCATACATCGGCCCAGAACTCAATAAAGTTTCCTGACGACTAACCACTTCTTCTTTCACCGCAGGTTTCTCGGACTCAGCAACTTCCTCATATATGTCCGCAGCCAAATTTACCGTGGCTTGGTAAGTAGAAGGAGAATTAGACTTTACCAACATTCTCACCTTAGGAGGTAATCCCTGAACATACCTAGTAATCCTCTTTGTCTCAGGAGTTACTAAGTGAGGTACCAAACGAGCCATTTCTTCAAATCTGGAAGTATACTCTTTGTGACTTAAACTGCCTGCTTGAAATTATAAAAACTTGATCTCAATTCTGTCCATCTCGCCTTTCGGACAAAACTTTTCTATCACCAGTTCTTTAAAAGTTTCCCACGTCATCTGACTTACGGCGGCCTCACCCATGGCCTGTTCCACTGTATCCCACCAGTACAAAGCTTCTGCTTGAAAAGAATGCACTGCAAAGCCCACCTTCTGATCTTCCTTACATCTACTAAGTTTAAACGCCGCTTCCATCTCTCGTAACCATTTGTAAGTTACTACTACATCCTTCTGGCCTTCAAACTTAGGCGGGTCACATTCCTTAAAATGCTTATATGATATTGGTTTCTCCACTACAGGCTCAACAATAACAGGTGGAGGAGTTGGTTGGGAAGATGATTCACCACCTTTCCTAAGGTCACTTAACATTTCAGGTAAGGTAGTACGCAACACTCGGGCGAATTCATCACCTATAGCCGCCTTAAGTTCATCACCTGAGATCCTAGCTTCAAGTCTAGAATTTGTATTACTGGTTTCCTCCATCTACGATCAGAAATAAACCATAATCAAATAATGAGTGATATCAGGATGCTGCATATAATGTAAATTGCTCATAACATTGGTCAGGTGTTATCAATTATTTACTTATTCACACCATCCTGCCTCTTCTCATTACCCTTTCACAGTTTATTTCTAACCCTAACTAAACCACAGAATCACACATACACATAATACTAATCTTTTAATTCAACAATCAAGTTCATTCAACACTTGACTGAATTATCGCCAACAATTAAATACTCATTCACACAATACTTCACCCCTCTTCCGGTTGTAGATACTGGCACTTCCCACATTTTCAGTTAAATTTGAAACAATTAAATGTTCAAATCTCTTTAACCTGGGCTCTGATACCAACTTGTAACACCCTCAATCTCATAACAATATAATATAATAAGGAGGGTGCTACTAGTTGGGTTATTATAACAAGTCAGAGACTACAAACACAGTGGAATTTTATATATATTAAAACTGTTTACATCGTTAACAATATTTACAAGACTTTATCCGACATTTCAAAACTTAGTTAACTTCAAGTACTTCATTCCCAAAAACCCAACATTTGTGGCCAGTATCATACACCATAACCGGAAGCTAACTCTGTGGGGGACCATCACGAGCACCTCTATTACTACCTGGCATGCATTAGAAAACAAACACAAAATCAGATAAACTGGTGAGTTCTAACATATACCACATTTCAATGGTAACAATTCATCAACTGTTATCACACCAAATGATCCACACACACATTCATCAGTCCATTTATTTATCCCAGTATTGATATGCATATCAAATACCCACAAGGTATTTATGGACATATTTTATCAATTTTAATTTGGTGGGTGAAACCTCCACCTCGCGCGTTGACGGGTCAAACCTCCGTCTATAATTTGGTGGGTGAAACCTCCACCTCGCGCGTTGACGGGTCAAACCTCCGTCTATAATTTGGCGTTGACGGGTCAAACCTCCGTCTATAGTTGGTGGGTCAAACCTCCATCTCGCCATTAACCACAATTTACCACTTTCAACTCATATTCACATCTTTATTTATTTATATGCATGCCAGTGCCCGATTTTGTCAACAACAATTATCAAACGACAGTAACACATTAAAAGGGCAATTAGAACTCACCTTAACGTTCCAACAAGTGGTTATCAATCCAAATATGCTAGGCAGCTAAAACTTCTCTCTCAAAGCAAATCTAAAATAATAATCTTAACTTAGTCAAATTTCCCCTAGCTGACCACTTCACACGACTAAGGCTATGCGACTGGACTCATTCGTGCGACTGAACAAGCGACTGAGTTTAGTCGTACGAATGGACCATACGACAGAGGTGCGAATGAGCTATAACAGGGTTTATGCGAATGACTTCCATTCGTGCGATTGGTTCATGCGACTGAACTTCAGTCGCACATTTGAACAATGCGATTGACTCAGTCGCACGAATGGGTCACGCGACTGGGCTCATTCGCCTGAAACGGATCAGCAGCTGTGTTCTTGTCATATTTGATCCAAAAACTCGAGTTTTAACCATTTGGATTATACCATATTCACAACAGAACCTGTACACCTCATTTACAACCGTTTCGGGTCCTTATTTCATCAAACTTCCCAAAACTAGGGCCCGAACCTTCACTTTTCAGTTTAACAGAAAGATTGAATAGAAACTCTAATTTAAACATGTTTTTGGATCAATTCCCACCACCCACACAGCTTAACATATTCAAAATCGATCCGTACCAAGCAAAACTTACCAAAACAGGGCTAGTTTGATCAATTTGGGGCAAGAGCAGGGTGTTTGGGTTCAACAGGAGCAAGGGGATAAAGTTATAGCAGATAAAATCTACTTTTCAACCCCTTAACCGCCCTACTTATCCTTCATTCCTATTTTTAGCCGACATACTCAGTCGTACGACTGGACCCATTCGCACGGCCCAATCGTACGACTGAGCCCATACGCCCGTCATTCGTGCGATTGGGCCTCATTCGTACGCATGGCGTGCGACTGAACACTAAATCTAATTAAATATATATTATTGAACTTTTGGATGTTACAGGATTGGAGTCCGGTTTTCAAAACCATTTAACCATAGAAAACTGGATTCTTGTTTTTCATCGATCGTGGATGATGTACGGGGGTTCTTTAGATTGTCATGTTTTTTTTTATTTATAAAAATTAGTTGGATCCCATCAATTTAGTTTTTTATTATAAAAGGTCCCTGTGCTTAGGCCTGTTTTTCCTTTCGCTCCCTAAGTTTCAAAAATTACAAGGTCGGTCCAAAGGTTTGTCAAAACGTAACATAAAAAGTCCCCGACGTGGATGGTTATCTTTTTCTATTAATTTTTAAAAAATAACTAAACTACCTTTGTGAAACTTAAACTCTAAGCATCACCAGTCTACCACCACCATCTCCAACACCACCCAAACGCCACCACCATCCCCACCGCCACCACCATCCCTACTACCACCACTCTACAACAACCATCCACAACACCATCAGAATGCCATCACCATAGGTTTACAACCATCATCTCCAACACCACCAGAACTCCACCACCATCCCCACCACCACCGGTTTGCAACCACATCTCCAACGCCACGAGTCGCCACCAAGAATCCAATCAAGGTTAGGCTGCAATCGTGGTGACGGACTAACAGGTGACGTTTTTGTTACCACAGATCTATATATCAAGAAATGGTGGTGGTGGGCTGCAGTGACTTTTTGAAGATGAGATGGAGGGAGGGGAGGGCAATGCCGTGGTAAGGGAGAGAGAGTTACGCTATGTTGGTGAGCTACTGTGATGGGCAGCGATTGGGGGGTAGCGGTGGTGGTCTGGTAGGATGGTGGTCATGGTGGTGGTGGTCTAGTAGGATGGTGGTGGTGGTGGTGGTTTGGTAGAATAATGATGGTTAGAGTTTTAAGGGTGAAGATGAAATTATGGGTCCCACCTTTCTTAAATATTGATTTTCAATGTCCAGGTGTATTTTGGTCATTTTACTAGGACTTAACGGAAAGTTTTGACGGCCATCCACGTCAAGGATCTTTTGTGTTACGTTTTGACACCGACCTTGTAATTTTTCAAACTTGGGGACCGAAAGTGAAAACAGGCTTAAGCACAAGTACCTTTCATGTAATTAACTCTTTTGTTTTTGTCTATTAAGGAAAGGGCGAAAATGTGTTATATATTTTAGTGTAATTGGATTGAGTAGTCGATCAATGTGATTACGATATCCATTAAACAAGCCAGGAGGTACGAAGCGCACACTTGTTTGAGTTTATTATGATCTTTGATATTAGTATCTTTTTAGGGGCGAAACCCCTAAGCAATGGAGGTTCCAAGGGGCAGAGCCCTTGGTTGGGGGCAGCGCTGCCAGGTCAACATAAACTTTTTTTATTTTGATAAAAAATTGCTTTATTAAAAACACATTAAAACTTAATTTTCTCGAAGTTTCACATGTGAAACTCGGGGAAAAAATAAGCGTTTTAAACATGAAAACTGCCTTCGGCAGTTAACTCCATCCCTGTAAAATGCGAATTTGAAACATTATCGACACTTCTTCTTCTGATTTTTGGTCCAAGAAACTCTCCAATCAATTCATATATCGTTCTTAAATTTCTGAGTTTTATCCGATTTAAAGTTTGGATTGAACCCCAAATAGTTTTAATCTGAAAGTGTTTTTTATGACTCTCAGATCATCCGGTTTATTTGAATCAATTTCTCAACAAGATGTAATTTAATATCAACTTAACGGATTTTTTAACAGTCATCCATGTTTTAGACAAAAGATATTATATTTTTCAGACTATTGAAACACACCTGTAATATAATTTTTGGAATCTATGGTTAAAATGTAAAATTTAAATAAACCTTATGTGTAAAATATGTAAACCTTAAGAAGTGTCTGTTTAATTTACTCTATTTAGGAAAAAAAAGATTATCACAAATATGCATGCTTCCAACCAAGTTTTATAATATTAATATCTGTGACATATTTTACTAACCCTTACACCACACCTAAGGGGGTGTTTGTTTTTTTGAAAAAACCTCTTCCCCACCTCTTCATCTGCGCGCACGCAGACGCGGGAAGAGGTTTTTACTTCGCAGAGTGTTTGTTTTCTGGAAGACGTTTCATTAAAAAACGTCTTCCTGACGTCTGCGCGGAGAAGATGTGGAACAAGCTCTTCTGATCTCTTCACAACCTCTTCTAACCCTTTTCTTCTTTCATTTGAACCCTAACATATGTGAACACCACCTCCCCACTCTACCCACCACCCCCACTCCACACCACCGCCCCCGTCACCGTCTTCTTCCACCGCCGCCGCAGCCCCTTCGACCGACCGCCACCGCCGCCGCAGCCCCTTCGACCGACCGCCACCGTCGTCTTCCATCACCACCATCGTCTTCCACTTCGGCCCCCTCTCCCTTCGGCCCCCGCTACCCCTTCGGCCCCCGCTCCCCCTTCGGTGTTCGTAGCTAGCTTGCTTGATTTGACCTAGAAGACGGTGCCCTACTTTGGTACACAGGTACAAATCTGGATCTTTTTGCCCTACTTTGATATGGGGCTCATCTTTGTTTCCTGGATTAATTTAAAATTTTGTGTTTTTGCAGCCTCCTTTCATGCTGGACAAACTAATCCTGCTAATTTGGTATAGCTTACTGCACGCACTTCTTTATATTCTAGATGTATTTAAAATAATAAACCTGAATTTCTCTAAAAATTTATGCAGACCATTTAGACAACCAAAGAACAAATTCAAAAACTGTTCAACAATGTAGAACTTTCAGTTTCTTCGTATGACACAGCCTGGGTAGCCATGGTCCCTTCTCCAAGCTCGCCCAAATCCCCTTGTTTCCCTGAGTGTCTCAATTGGTTGATTAATAATCAGCTTAATGATGGCTCATGGGGTCTTGTTAATCACAACCATAATCATCTGTTAATTAAAGATTCTCTTTCTTCAACATTAGCATGTGTTGCTGCGTTAAAACGATGGAATGTTGGGGAAGACCAAATTAATAAAGGTATGTGTCTTTCTGCTACTATATTGCTCCCTGTTTGTCAAGTGTTATTGTTCTCCACATAATTAGCAACTCTTGTTGCAGGTCTATGTTTTATCGAGTCAAATTTTGCCTCAGCTACTGACAAAAGTCAACTATCTCCCTTTGGTTTTGACATCATATATCCAAGTATGCTGGAGTATGCGAATCACTTGAACATAAACCTCATTTCAAAACATACAAATTTAGTTGGTTGGTATATGGTTTGTATAATTAGTTTGTATGAGAAATGAATTGGTTTAGTTGGTTGGTATATGGTTTGTATGATTAGTTTGTATATGGTTTGTATGAGAAATGAATTGTAGTGTTGTATGACTTTTATTTATATTTTAATGTATTTCTATTACTTTTATTTATATATTAATGTATTAGTTGTTTTTAATGTTTAAAAAATAAATTTAGTTTAATTACAGAATATTTAGCATTTTGCAGATGTTAAACAAAACAAACAGTCTTTTTCTTGCAGACTGCAGACATTTGGTCCACCTCTTCTGCTGCAGATGTCTGCAGATGTGGTCCGCAGATTGCAGACGTTTTCCTGCAGAAAAAACAAACAGCACCTAAGATTCTTGCCTGCATGATTAGGAATAATATAATTACAAAAGTATTATATTATTTAAAAAATGTAATTAATTAATAATTTTCAATCAAGTTTTGTCACGTATAATACACTATTGTAAAGTTTTATTATGACTGAGAATAATGCAAGTAAAGAATTACGACCATATAGATAGTGTTACTAAAAAAACAAATTATATAATATTAATTTTGAACTTTTCTGAACAATGTTTTGAAAGATAAATTATATATTAGCTTTTTAATGCATTCAAATCTTCTTTAGTTGAATAACATCAATGAGCTAGATCACAATGCTCTAAAAGTGATCCTTTATTCACAAATCCTTTAAAGAATTACCACTTTGCAAACACATAACACGAACTAATAAGAGTTTTTATAACCAAATGCATTACAAGGCTCGTTTGTGTATTAGTTATTTTATATGTTTTTAACATCAAAACGACTTGCTATGAGCTATTATAACTTTTTGTAACTAAAACCAACTCACAAACACATTAGCAGACACATTAGCAGACACATTAAGACACATTAGTGTATTACTTATAATAAAAATGCCTTTTAATTAACACCAAATTAAGTTGTTATGATCAAATGTAATTTTGTGTAATCTAAACCAACTTAAAAAAACAATAGAAGGCCTATCAAGACCCATACATGTAATTTTATATTATGATGTATTTTTGTAAAGTATTTATTTAATTTAATTATCATCTTATTTAATCTGGTTAAGTAATCAAAACCAACTTCAAAAAACATTAGAAGGCCAATCAAGACCCGCGCATGTAACTTTATATTATGATGTATTTTACTTAAGTTTTTATTTAATTTTCTATCCTCTTATTTTATCTAAGTTAATTTTATTACTCCATTTTACTTTTCTAATGCATTTTATAAAACTACATCTAATTTTTTATTTTATAGAAATGTCTATGATCTGGAAAGATATTTTTCTAGCCGGACAAAGGTTGTTTTCTAAATGGTTTTATGCAACACGATGAGGTATCCGTTTCTCAGATATTTATTGGCAATTTGGCATGTTATATTGAGAGAATTATTTTTATAAGTGTTAAATGAAGTTGTGAATTTTTTTAAATAATTAACAAAATTGTAATTCAAAGTTGAAAACAAACCAAATTAATTATCTACATCGGATTGAACCATCTAACGAACCTTGCAACTTTTTTTTATCTGCAAAAATACATTAAAATGGAACCACTAACAAGATGCTAGGGCCCTAAAAACATACAACAATTACATGAAGAAATTACACAAAACATTCCAATCAAAATTTAGAATATTCATCCTATATTTGATCCACCAAAACAAGTTCACTTTAATTTACTCCACCATTTCGGATACGAACAATGCAACTTTTAATTAGATGATATTAAGTTAGTAAAAACAATTAGCAATTAGAACTGTTAACAACTATATCTATAGGAAGATCATCAGCAACATCAACATTAACTATGTTACTAGTGACTGAAATTGAGCTAAGGATCAAAACAAACAAAATCAAGAAGAAAGGCAACAACAATTACTGAAACTTTTCTTTTTCTTGAATACTTGTGTATTACAAAGGGAATATGGTGGTACCTACTAATCCCAACATCCTAACCCTTATAACAACCTTTTAAAACAAACCGTTACAAACATTTACACATATACACTCATACTTTAAAAAATTTACAGAAACACCCCTCACAAGTCAACACAATTGACAATTACAAACTAAAACATAACAGGACCTTTGGAATTAAACCAACAATCTCCCCTCTTAATTCCAAAGCCTTTCATCTAAATCCTCTATGCCAATCAAACTTCTCATTTCTGCAAACTTCATCCGAGAAAGAGCTTTTGTAAACATGTCACCTTTTTGAAGATTACCACATACAAACTCTACTTGTATCTTGTTTTTATCAATACAATCTCTAATGAAATAGAACTTAGGCTCAATGTGCTTAGACCTCCCATGAAACACAGGATCTTTCATCAATGCTAGAGCTGACTTGTTATCTACTTTTAGCATGACTGCTCCTTGTTCCACACTCAACAACTCGGAAATCAAACCTTGTAAGCAAATTGTCTGGCAGGCTGCAGTTGTAGCTGCCATAAACTCAGCCTCACAACTAGATAATGCCACAGTTTGCTGCTTCTTAGAGCTCCACGAGACTGGGCAATTATTATAATAAAACACATTCCCTGTGGTGCACTTTCCATCCCCATCACCTGCACCATAATTGCTGTCACTGAACCCAATCAGACCATCACTAACACCTCTACAATACCAAATACCATAATGCACAGTTCCTTTGACATATCTAATCACATGTTTAACAGCTCTCATATGTTCAACCTTTGGACTCTGCATGAACCTACTTAGATATCCAACAGCATACATTAAATCAGGCCTTGTATGTGTGAGATACCTAAGTGACCCAATTAGCTTTCTGTATTCAGATGCATCAGCCTCAACATCTGAACTCAAAATTCCTAACTTTAAACCTGGTTCCATAGGTATCTTAGCCTCATTACACTCTTGCATCCCTGCTGAGTTAATAATCTTTTGAGCATACTTAGACTGCTTCACAAAAATTCCCTCCTTCCTTTGTGACACCTCAATGCCCAAGTAGTAGCTAAGTAACCCCAAGTCAGTTATCTCAAATTTCATTTTCATTTCCTGCTTAAACTTCTCTACCTCATGCAAATTACTCCCAGCAACAATCATATCATCCACATACACACCAACCACAATGTGTGCATCTGAGTGTACCTTCAGATAGACTGTTGCTTCTCTTTGACATCGTATGAACTTCAGTTCTTTCATGACTTCATCTAAGCATTTATTCCAGGGCTAGGTGCCTGCTTCAGGCCATACAGAGCCTTTATGAGTTTGTAAACTTTCTTTTCTTTACCCTTTATTTCATAACCTTGAGGTTGAACCACATAAACATCCTCCTTTAATACCCCATTCAAGAAGGATGCTTTGACATCAAGATGGTGAACATGCCAATTGAATCTTGCTGACATAGCAAGTATCAATCTAATTGTCTCCATTCTGGCTACCGGAGCAAACACATCCTCAAAATCAACACCAAATTGCTGCACATAGCCCTTTGCAACTAGTCTGGCTTTATGCCTTGTTCCAGCAGCATCTTTCTTAATTTTATATAACCACTTTAAACTAATAGGTTTTACCCTAGCAGGCAGATCAACCAGTTTCCATGTATTATTTCTTTCTATTGCATTCACCTCTTCATTCATTGCTTCTCTCCAAGCTTCAATCTTGATAACATCTTCAAATTTCATCACTGATGCTTCATTGATTAACAAAAGGTCCTCAAATGTATCTCCCTGAGCATTTGAACTTGATTCACCAGTTTGAGGCATTACAATGTCATTGAATTTTGCCGGCCTCTTAACTGGTCTCCCAGATTTCCTTACTGCCTGCTGTGCTGCTTGCACTGGATCATCTTGACTGGGACCATCTGGACTGATGACTTCCTGAGGTTGTGAGTCCAACTCAGTGCTTTGTTGCTGGTTATCTTCTTCATGTCCTTCTGAGAGAAGATCACTAGTAACCATGTTTGTCTGGACATGAAATTCAACCTATGATGTAGTGTTTCCATCCTTCTCATTGGACTCACAAGAGTGCCAGTTCCACTTTTGGGTCTCTTCAAACTCAACATCCCTGGAAATCACAAGCCTATTGGTCCTTGGATTGTAAAACCTGTCCCCTTTTGTTCCTTCTTCTGGACCCAGATAGACCATTGGGGTGCTTCTGTCCTCAAGTTTACCCTATTGAGGATACAGAATCTTCACATGTGCTAAACATCCAAATACTCTGAGATGTTTGACACTTGGTTTCCTTCCCTTTAGTCCTTCATAAGGGGTTTTCCAATTTAATGGTTTAGTTGGCATTCTGTTCAGCAGGTATACATAATGTCTCACAGCTTCTGCCCAAAGTTTATGTGGCAATTGCATCCCCTTCAGAAGACTTCTTGTCATGTTGAGAATTGTCCTATTCCTCCTCTCCATCATTCCATTTTGTTGTGGGGTGTAGGGTGTGGTGAGCTGTCTTTTAATTCCATTCTTACCATAGCATTTGACAAACTCATCAGATATGAACTCCCCTCCTCGATCAGACCTTATGCCTTTGATTTTTAGCCCATATTCATTCTCTACAGTTTTCTTAAAAACTTTAAAGGTTTCAAATGCAGCTCCTTTTGTCTTGAGCATGTACACCTACATGTACCTTGTACAGTCATCAATAAGTAGCATGAAGTACTTGTTGCCTGCTTGGGTTTCAGGTGTTATGGGCCCACATAGGTCCATACTGAGTAACTCCAAGGGCGGGGCTGATCTATGTGCAGCTTGTGCTGGGAAAGGAGTTCTGGTGTGCTTGGCTGCCAGGTAGGCTTCATAAAGCTTTTCAGGTCTGTTGTAAACTGGTAGGCCCCTAACAACTCCTTTTGAAGCCAAGAGTCTCATGGTGTCAAAGCTTATGTGTCCAAGCCTCCCATGCCACTTCCACACTTCTTCATCCAGTTTTGCTTGGAAGCACATTGGGGACCCAGTTTTCAATTCAACTTTGTACAGTCTATTAGTGGACCTTTCTACCTTAAGAAGTGGTTTTCCACTCCTTTTATACATCCACAAGAAGTCCCCTTTCATTCTAACTTCACAGCCTCCCTCTGTTGCCTGTCCTAGACTTAGAATATTACTCCTTAGCATAGGGATGTAATAGACTTCAGTCAGGAGTCTTTGGTCACCATTCTTGCAGGTTAAGATAACTGAGCCTCTCCCTTCTATCTTTACAGCTGATCCATCTCCAAATTTTACCTGCCCTTCAACATTTCTATCTAGAACTGAGAAGAAATGAGAGTTACCAGTCATATGATTTGAGGCACCATTATCTAGGTACCATATGTCTTTATTTACTGGTTCTTTGTTGTATCTTGAGGGCAGGAACTTCGATTCATATAGATACACCACCTCCTTGGGTGTAATATCAACTGCGTTCATTAGCAAGGCTGGCTCATCTTCTAAGGATTGAGTGAGGTTGGCTTCTTGTTCCTTTCCCTTCTGAGGGCATTCTGAGGCATAATGACCATATTCTTCACACCTGAAGCACCTGATTTTTGACTTATCCTTGCCTTTTCTTTCTCCCTTTTGGCTTGACCTGTCATGGTCACAGTTTGAATTCCTCGAAAGCTTTGGTGGCCAACCCCTTCCCTTGTGAGACTTGCCTCCATTTCTTTCTTTATTGAGTTTCATCTTGGCCTTGAACTCAGGGTCTTTGCTCTTTGATTGCCATTCTGAGTAGGACAAGAACAATTGATCACCCTTCCCTTGAGAGGTTTTTGATCTGAGGCTTGTTCTTTCTTCAAATGCTTTAAGTCTGCCTATTGCTTCAGGCAGTAACATAGTGTCAAGGTCCAACAGCTGTTCTATTGAAGCAACAATCTGAATGAACCTTTCGGGCACAGAACTCATCAGTTTCTTGACTAGGATTGCTTCTTGAAATGGCTCACCCAACTCAATTGCCTTTGTTGCAATTGCACTAAGTTTACCAGCGAACTCATCTATGTTTTCACCCTCCTTCATAGTGAGTCTTTCAAATTCAGTTCTCAAGTAGGCCATTCTGGCCTTCTTTACTCTATTGATGCCAACGTACCTGGTTTTCAGTGATTCCCAGATGTCTTTGGCCGTAGTCAGGTTCGCCACTTGAAGGATCATCTCCTCAGGCATTGCCTGATATAGGTAGGCGACCGCCTGACTGTTCTTTCTCTGATTCACTTCGCCCTCAGTCGGTGGTTCAATTGCTTCCCATAGACCATGTACATTAAAGATCACTTTTAATTTGATCGCCCAAATTGAATAATTCGTACCCATGAGGGTCGGGCACTGCAAGGGAATCGCGGCTTCTTTGATAGTCACGATCTGATTGTTGGTGTTCGATGAGGTCGGCCTCTCCGGCTCTTTATCTGTGTTCACCATACTCGTCTTCTTCCTTCAATAGATCCTGTCCTTCGGATCGTATTAACCTCCTCCTTGTTTCCTTGACAATGAATCTCCGATCAACGTGGTCGCTCCTTTTACCCAGTTGTTCGGTCGAGATCAAAATCCAATCCTTTGGATTCTGATTTCAGATGATCACAAATAATCCCAAGCTCTGATACCAAATGAAATTGAGCTAAGGATCAAAACAAACGAAATCAAGAAGAAAGGCAACAACAATTACTGAAACTTTTCTTGAATACTTGTGTATTACAAAGGGAATATGGTGGTACCTACTAATCCCACCATCCTAACCCTTATAACAACCTTTTAAAACAAACCGTTACAAACATTTACACATATACATTACACATATACACTCATACTTTGAAAAATTTACAGAAACACCCCTCACAAGTCAACACAATTTACAATTACAAACTAAAACATAACAGGACCTTTGGAATTAAACCAACAGTGACATCAGCAGGAACTACGCTTGCAGACGTCTTGCAGACGTTTTAAAATAATGCAAGTGGTGTGTTAATTATTAATTGATTAATGGATGTTGTTATTGTTGAAATATATGAAAAAATCAATTTAATAACAAACAATTATATCTAACGAGTGATATTGTTTATTTTTTTTTGTATATTAATAATGTCATTGGGCTGGATTGCTCTTGTTGGGCTAAGGTGGCAACTGGACTTGTTGGGCTAAGGTGGCAACTGGACTTCTTCATAAAAGGAAGACATAGAGAGGGCTAGGAGGGTCTGATCATATCTATCATCGGTTCATCTTCATCCTCTTCACCTTCTCCATCTAGGGTTTTAACCCTTATGATGAAATCATCTACTCAACTTCAAGGTCTGATATTGGTCATCCATATTCTTTGTCTAATCAGTCTCAGTCGTTTTCTTCGTCTTTAATGCTCTCGTATTTCTGTTACACTCGTTTTTTGTTTGGGTTTTCATTATAACGATGATCCATGTCTTTCTAGAGTGTTCATCTTATATTTTTTGTATCTGATCATTCTGTTCTTGATATGATTTTTGTTCTCGATTAGATTTCTTTGTTTTGGTATTAAGAGTTGTTCATAGTATATCCATATTGGTGTTGGTTCTTGTTCAATTTAGGTGTAAATACCTTTGGTTTGATCAATAAGAGTTTAAATTCTGATTTCTTGACATGGTATCAGAGCATTAAGGCTCTTGATCTGTTGTTTCTTTGTCAAAGTTTTTGGTGATAGTCTTTTGATTCTAGGGTTCTTGGTTGATTCAACGTCTTCCGCTGTAAAATTGTGGTAACCTTACGTGTTCTACGTCTAAGCCGTATCTCTGTTGAGTCCTTTATGATGCTGAATTATGCCATAATCTTGCTTTCTCGTTTAATATCATCCATCTGTTGTTCTCATTTTGAATAACACAAAGTATCAAAATCTTCTTTGATCTTCTCAATCCATATATCAAATCAATCGAAGGAAAATTGAAGAGGTTTTTTCGTGACCTTCGTTCTTAAATGAACGAGTAGCTAAACCTTTGATCTTCTCCATCCTTTGATTATTCAACGTGTGTCTTTTTATTCGTGGAGCGTACAACGGTCCGCGTCGCACCCGATCTGGCTCAACTTTCTTCGTGCGGCGTTCAAACGCAACACGTTAATTGGGTCTAAACTTAACGACAGAATCACCAACTTTGAAATCGTTAAGTTCTCTTGTTGTCGCTGCTGATCTAAAGTCTCTGTAATCTCTTCAATTCTCTTCTTCAAGAAAGGCTGTGATTGATAATACTGGGGAGCAATCGATGAATTCCTTGAATATATTTCCTGATCGGCAAATAAAACACTGCTGTAAGTATTTGGTTCTTGTTTTTTCAGGTTCAGAGTATATATGTTCATCTCATTGTTTATTTAAGTAATACGTGTTTGAAGGTTTAGAAGCCGTCTAATGGATATCTCTGTTCTTGTACTATATGATTGCTTGAGCTTTCTACTTTTTTAATAAAATTACCAGTACTGCTATATTTGTTCCTTTATGTATGTGAAGGCCGCTGAATTTTTTGTCCTTTTATATTGGTATTCATTAGTGATATGTTTGTGCTCTAATCATCTATGTTTCATTGTTTTGTGATTTAGTTGATGCATTTGATCTAAATGGAACACATACACTTCATTTAATAAATCAGGAACTTGTGTTTTTACTGCTATTTGTGCATTTGATTGCGAGCTGTCCTTGGTCATAAACAGCTTCTTCATATGTGTCCGGTCATGTGTGACTTGCTTCGTAATCTTCCTTCTAGCTGTAAAGCAGTAGATATTATTGACTGATTTTATGCTGCTACATGTTTGATAAATTTAAATTCATGATAAGCTTTGTTTTTTTTTATGAGAACAAGAACTCGTATTAACTGAGTTTAAACTAATTTTTTGATATACAGTGATTCTGTAGAACCTGATTTGGTTTCGTTTAAAACAAAGAAAACTAGAAAACTTTATTCTTCACTACCTCTACTATGGTGATAAGGTCATTTTAAATGTTTTTTTTTCTGGTTTATTAAATTTTGCCAATATATCGATTGAATCATTAGTCTTGGCATTTTTGGTTTGGTTTAGTTGTGTTGTAAAGCAAAAGTTTGTGTCTGTTATTTGTACCAGCTTTAATATGTCTTGCAACATTGCAAAAGGTGGTGTTTACTTTTGTTAAGCACATTTTTAGTCTAATTCGTGTTTGTTAGTTTTCTTGACTAAGTCTTGTTGCGTCACTTCTGATTGGAGAGTTTTTCTCTTGGTCTTTACTTTAATAAAATTAACGATATACATTTATGTAGAGCTTGGACTTAACTTTCTTTGGTGCTTCAAATTGTATGCGAGTCATGCCTATGTCCTTTTTTTCATCTAACTTGATATGTCCAAAAGTTATACTGCTTGAAACTAAACATGTATGTGTCAAATGATTTTCTGATTGATGGTAGGGATCTCAAAAAGTCCTGCGTCATTTTGTTGCCTTTTACTACCCTCTACTATAAAATGACTAAGGTTGAAAATGAATCTATTGTTAATAAACAAAAATGACGTCATTTCTGTTTATGTAATCATAATAAAGTGCAGCATGGTGTCTAAACTTCACTTGTTTTGTCATAATTCACTAACGTCTTTTCCTTCATGGTTTATGGTTGTAGAAGTGCCCTGAATCACATGTAATGGTGTTTCACAGTCAATTTTCTAGCTGTGTTTCTGAAAATTTATTACAATTTAAAAGTTAGTAATACTTGTTTGCTTTACTTGTGTGGCTGTTCCTAGAGATGATAATTGAATTTGCAAATATTCTTGTTGTATTGCAAGTGTTGAGACAACCTAGGATGATTGGTTATTCATTACATCATTTTTTATAAATTTGTTATTTTGTGTTCGCTGGTCACCTTGATACGTGTTATGCCTAATATTTTATTTTCAATTATCAACTTAAGAGGCATTTTTGAGGTTTGATAAATAAAAAAATTATTTTTTGTTTACCTAGGACTTAATCTTTTGTTTTGTTGGCTTGATCCTCATGTCTATAGATCATGGTTATACCCATTTCTTGGTTTTGATTGATTAATCTGTTTGATTCTCAAATTCAACCAATTGTAATTGTTTTTTTAAGAATTTTCTTGACTATGAAAGCATGATTGAGTGGTCTATTCGTCTTGAACCTTTGTCTTGGATCGTGTGTTTTGATCTTGTCTTGAAAGTTGTTGAAATGTTCTTTGTTCGACCCGTATGTCTTATTGTCTGGTTAGTCGAACCATGTGGTTATCATATTTTAACCAGAACTATATCAAGATTGTTCTTGATTCTTTCACAGCTTTGTATTTCTCTTGTGTAAGAGATATTATGAATTTGTATTCATATAAAATCTGTTTGGCTGTGTCTTTCTTGTCTGATATAGCTTATGCTATTCTTATTATTATCAGACTTGTCTTTTGAATCTTGTGATTCAGTATTATATGTGAAGTTGTAAAAGTTTTTGCTTGAGTCAAATTAGTCTTTATGTTCTTCACAAAGTTTTTTGTCTTCAGACATGATTCTGAGTTCTTAAAAGTCATGTGGCTTTTAATCTTTCTTATCAGATATGTTTCTGATAGTCTTAGTGAATCATATGATTCCTTCTGTCTTAATCAGATGTAATTTTGATTTCTTTCTTCCTGTTGTTACAGGAAGTTTGACATATGTCATGTGAACTTGTTTATTTTTGAACTTGTTCTTCTCATTTGGTTTTTGAATCTTATGATTTGTGTGTTTCATCTGATGGTTATCTTACGGTTTGGTGCTCTATAGTATTGGTTTCTTCCTTTTGTGATGATTACACAAACTTATTGTGTGCCTTACGGTATTTTTAGAGGTTATTCTTGGTTAATGGTGTATTCAAAATTCATTGCTTGACTAAGAATAGATATAGGATAACTATGTTGAGAGAAGACTACTATGGAAAGTATATTATAGCTAGTGTTATTTCTTCCTAGTTGATATCCTGCTAGTTAAGTGGAAATTGAAATATGTAAGGTTTCTTTATTAACACTAAGCTATCTCTTTAGTCTTATCTTCTTTTGATTAAAAGCTTTTCTCAAATATTGATATTTTATCCTCTATATATGAAAGTGTGGGTGAACTTATTTGTATGCTCTCTTTGTGTATACGCATCTCTATCCATGTCTGCATCATCCCTCTACCTCTAATCTTTCTAATTGAGACTTGTTTTTGTTTGCTGCTATTTTTTGTTGTGTTCTTCTAACAAGTATTTTGGCTTAGTTATGGTGGTTTGTTGAATTTGTGCCAATTTACTTGTCCAACATTGGTTCATTGGTTTCTAAAATAATTACAAAGTTTTTCTATAACTATTTGAAAGGGTTAAAAGACTTGGTTCTTAAATAAGCTCAAATGATTTCAAGTCATTCATTGATTAAACAGAAAGTAAAATGTTTGAAAAAAGGTTATTTTTAATCAACAGCTTGGTTTTTCAAATAAATATAGTGGTAAGGAACAAGCTGTGAATTAAATATTGTTTAACGCATTTTATGTGTTTTGCTTATTGAATTGAGGGGGGGTGTTGAAATATATGAAAAAATCAATTCAATAACAAACAATTATATCTAACGAGTGATATTGTTTATTTTTTTTGCATATTAATAATGTCATTGGGCTGGATTGCTCTTGTTGGGCTAAGGTGGCAACTGGACTTGTTGGGCTAAGGTGGCAACTGGACTTCTTCATAAAAGGAAGACATAGAGAGGGCTAGGAGGGTCTGATCATATCTATCATCGGTTCATCTTCATCCTCTTCACCTTCTCCATCTAGGGTTTTAACCCTTATGATGAAATCATCTACTCAACTTCAAGGTCTGATATTGGTCATCCATATTCTTTGTCTAATCAGTCTCAGTCGTTTTCTTCGTCTTTAATGCTCTCGTATTTCTGTTACACTCGTTTTTTGTTTGGGTTTTCATTATAACGATGATCCATGTCTTTCTAGAGTGTTCATCTTATATTTTTTGTATCTGATCATTCTGTTCTTGATATGATTTTTGTTCTCGATTAGATTTCTTTGTTTTGGTATTAAGAGTTGTTCATAGTATATCCATATTGGTGTTGGTTCTTGTTCAATTTAGGTGTAAATACCTTTGGTTTGATCAATAAGAGTTTAAATTCTGATTTCTTGACAGTTATTTAATTAATTAATGAATTAAAACCCACTTTTCACTCTATAAATTCATCATGAAATCCAATGTGACTTCAAACAACATCAAAATCTATATAGTGTTTCAGCTTCAATCCTTTGAAATGAAGTTCAACCTCCTTAACGTTTATGCACTACTTTCTGTAAGTATATCTAGCTTTCTTCGTCGATCTCTGGCTTTTCATGATGTAAATTAATGCATGTTGTATGTATATTTGACTGATTCATTTGTTTCTGTTTTACAAAACGTATTTCTTATGCAATTTTACTATTTCATCTTTATATAATAAAATTAGGTTAGTACCTCGTGTATTACACGGGTTGAATAAATAAAATATTAAATAATTAGTAATAAAAGTTTGTTAATTATAAAACGATATGATTGAAAATGCATATGAGTAAGAATATATATATAGTAATAAAACAATGATATCATATAGTGTTACTCTTGTGGGAAGACAAACTTGTTTTGAAATGATAATATTGCTCTTCGTTAAGATTACGAACTTTATAAACAGTTGATTCTGTTTGTTTTAGGGTTAAAACTGGCTGTTTAAACAAGTACTAATAAAGTGGATCGTTTTTTGACAATTTTCATGGGAAATGCATAGGAAGGTAACGAGTAAGATATGTAAAGAGTAAGACAAGCTTAGACCATGAGACCAAAGGAAGTTAAAACCATGATCTAACTTAAACTAGTTGAGTATATTAGCTTGTTTTGATCCTTTATTTTGTTAAAAAGGTGAAACAAGCTTAAACCAGGAAACCAATGAAGTTAAATAGTTAATAATGGTTTAGTTTGATTTTGTTTTAATTTTCATATGTTTGGTTTGACTTTACAGTGACCGAAATTGGCTTACGATATAAAAACCATCAAAACCCGACCATAAACGCTTCTAGCTAGGCATGATGCATCCTTAAACTAGATTGATTGTTATTATGTGGATAATCAGCGTATTTGTGTATATAATAAATCAGTTTCTTAAGTAACCATTCTCAGCTTGTCACGTGGCAAGTCGGGTGACACTTTTCATAAAAAGTTTTGCAGTTATATATATAATTGGTTAAATCAATTTGTTTGACAAAATGTTTTGATTTAGTATATGCAAATGAACTTTTTATTATGATAGTTTTTATATTGAGTATAAGTAATCGAATAGTAATTTATTATGAAATACGATATTTTTGAATTATATTATGTAATTCACATCACGCATGTAAGTGGTTGCTTAACACACAAATGGTCCATGAAGTGTAATAATTAATATATAACTACAAAAAATGAATGTGTAGAAATATTCTTTTTATGGTTTGAAGTTAACTAATATGTTTATTTATGTTTGGGTTATCAGCTGGCACTTGTAGGGGCTTATGCAGTGAGTCCTCAAGTTTACTGGAATTCTCTGTTGCCAAACACTCCTATGCCAAAACCAATCAAGGATCTTTTATATACCAAAGGTTGATTTATAATTGTTTTGTTATTATTCCTTATTTAATTCTTAAATTGTAATTTGCGTTAACTTTTTATAAATGATATTGTTGATTTATAGCATGGGATGATGGAATGGAAGAAGTTACCACAAGCACCCCATCTACGTCTATCATGCTAAAAGATCAACCGTATGTTGCATCCAATGAAGAGGTAAAAGATGACCCTCGAACTCTACATTTCTTTTATCTCGCGTCCAACGAGGAGGTAAAAGATAACCAGTTTACACGGTTATTCTTTTTGGAAAATGAGTTGCATCAAGGTAAAGAAATTAAGTTGCAACTCAATACAAACAACCAAAAAACAGCATTTCTACCCAAAGACATCACTGATTCGATACCCTTTTCGTCAAAAGACCTTCCTGAAATCTATAATAAGTTTTCAGTCAAACCCGACTCAGCGAAAGCTGAAATGATGAAGCAAACACTTAGCTTATGTGAGCACAAGGGCATTGACGGGTGGTCCATAGGACAACCCTTCATAATGTTAAAAGACGAATTTATCTCTCATTTAATCGTGTAATTATCTTGAATTAGATAACTACCTTTGCTTTTGTTTCAGGCGCATTATGGAGCTTAATATGAAGAAAACGCAGCTTTGGACGGACCACGACGGGATGGAGCAAGGAAGGATGGGAAGAAGGAACAAAATAAGAAAACTGGGGGTCTACCGTAATTTACGGTAGCCACCGTAAATTACGGTGGCCCCCAACACCATAATCCCCACCGTACTGCAGTGGATTTCCACCGTACTGATTTGGTTTCCACCGTAACTTACGGTGGCTACCGTAAGTTACGGTAGGTGCTGACGAAAAAGTGTAATTTGCCATATTAAAATGGTTTGAGTGGTGCCTTTTGCCATATATTCTGGATCTGACGACTTTTGGGGCAGAAAGAGGGGGATCTTGGTTGTTCTTGCTGGTTTAAAAACATTTCAAAACAATTGATTTGTGTTGTCAATTTCTTTGAACATGAACCATTGTGTGAGGATGATGATTCAAGTCATGCTTGGCTAAATCTTTGGTGATCATCCTAGATGTAAGGTTTACTTTGAAACACTATGTTTGTGCTTGAATTTATAGAATAATAACTTTGAATGTTTGTTTGAGTCATTATGGTGTTTGAATATTTGTTTGTAAATTGTTGATTGTTGTTTGATGTTAATCTAAACCATACGTTCTTGGTGCCATTGGCAACTGAGATATCATGGGAATGATTAGGGTTGGATAATTGTCAATTGATCATCGAGTAACAACCTCGTATTCTACAATCCGAGTACTTAGTTCTCCTTCATCACAAACAGCTAATCAAGCACGAACCATGTCTATGTGGTTCTTTCTAGTAAGCATAAACATAAGTGTGGATTAAAACCTGAAATCTAGGGTGGTCGCTTGTTCTTAATCTATTACAAAAGTACGTTTTGATTTGCAATCTACTTAGTTACTATTAATTCTTAAACCAAAACAATCCAACTTTTGATATTTAATTTTTGCATTTTAGGGTAATTGTAGCTAATTTACAAGACTATAAAATAAACACACATTCCACAAACTCCCTGTGTTCGATACCTTTTTACTACTATCTTTGAGTTGTAATTTGGATTAAATTTACGTGTACTGCGACAGCACGTCAGGCATCAACTGTGAGGAAACATTTTGTGCAACTTCATTGGAATCGATGATTGATTTCGTTACTACAAAATTAGGCAAAACTGTGAAATCACTTTCGACAGAGGTGAACGCTAAAGAAAGCAAAACATCATAAAAGTGTTGGTAATTTTAGTGTTATCAACGCATATATATTTTATTATATTGGATTAACTTATTGATCGAGAAAATAACATTAGAAGTTAAACGAGTTAAGTGTCGTGGGAGTGCGGGCTTGATTTAATCCTAAATGTTATCGGGCTTTGTGTTAATATTAGGCTGAAGTAGACCTTTACTTGGACCTAACTAACAATTACTTGGGCTTAACTAATTAATAAGATTAATATATGTTGATATCAAAAGCCCAAATTAGTTTGTTGGTCATTGGAAATAATTGGAAAAGAAGGAGATAAATATATGCATCTTTTGTCTTCTTTTCACACTCTCGATCAAAAGAAAAGAAGAAAACAGAGAACAAAAGAGGTTCTTATGGTTACGACAAGTTCATCACAAAACATCAAGATTTGACCAAGAATCCTACTCCATTACAGAATATCTCTGTCTAATCTGATAAATCATTCGCATGTAACCCGTGAAATAGGTTTATCTGATAGTGTCTCGCGATTCAGAGATTGATCCAAGTGATTTTGATTGTTTGAAGATTGAACCCGCATCTGGTATGTTTTGGTTTGTTTTATGTTCGATTTATTGTTCTAGACCCACGATTTCTACAAAAAGTACACAACTGGGTTGATCAAAAAGCTCGCAACAAATAAAATTGTGGTTTGCCATAGGAGAAATTACGCCTACGGTGTCTTTTATTGCCACGTAAGCAATGATGTTCGATCGTATGAGGTTTCTTTGGAGGGCGCTGATGGTACCAAAGTGAAATCTATGGCGGTTTGCCATACATCAAAATGGAACCCGGAACATCTAGGTTTTCGAGTGGTTAGAGTGACCCCGGGAACTATTCCAGTTTGCCATTTTCTACTTGAACACACTGTTCTTTGGGTTCCGTACTAATGAAAACACACACCGTATATACAGTGTGTGATTAGGGGTGGGGGGTTGAACCTCGTGGCAAGAGGTGTATACGACAACCAAAATGCTATGATTCCAAGTCTCACTCTAGAAAAAAACATATCTTACAATAATATTTCTACGTGTTGCAAAATCATGTGTGTGATTGTGTTTGCTTCAAGAATCTACATTTGGTGATGCTACTTATTGTAACTTTCCTTGCGTTTGCTCGATCTGGCTAGTGTATCAGTTGTAATTGAAGAAATAAAACTATGTTCATAATTAGTTATATATCTATATTTGTTTAAATGTTAACTTCTGGAAAGATCAGATATGAGTTTAACCAATAAACTAATTATTTTTGGTAGTGGTTTCACGTATTCTAACTTTTAAGAGTAAACAAGATGAAACTGTAATGTGCATTATTGACCTTTTTTTTAGGTATGTATTAGCATGTGATTGTGATTTTGGAGTTCCCAATTAATCTTGAAACACTTACAAATTGTTTCATTTTTATTCTTTGTTTGTCTAAGGTATATCTTTAATGACACATTTCTAGCACAATTGCACTTTACGCTGTGTTCCCGAGTTTACTTAACGAAAGAAAAGAAAAGAAACTTTTCCTTTCTCTTCTTTTCTTTTCTCTTCTTTTCCCTTCTTTTCTTCTTTTCCTTTCTCTCCATTTCCTTCCATTTTGAAAGCATTGTTTTTAGCCTTCTTTTTTCTTCCATTTCCTTTCATTTCCTTTCTTTTCCTTCCTTAAGTAAACTCTGGAACATGAATTTCTAACAATCATTTCATTTTCTTCCATTAAAAGAAACTCTGGAACACAATTATTTCTTATTTCCTTCCATTTCTTTTCTTTTCTCTCCTTAAATAAGACTCGGGGACACAGCGTTAGTTATATATATCTATATTATATATAAAACATATGGGATAAGTATTTTAAGATACTATAAAATTAAAAACAATTACCTAATTCAATGAATAAGATACAATAATTTTTAAGGGTAAATTAATATATTATTTACAGATTACCCTTTACAATTATTTACATATTAACCTTACACTTACGAACGCTTATATAAAATTTTACATTATCTACTCATAAATAAAAAAAATATTTAAGATTTTAGCAATATCTTTTAATCTATCACATTTAAAAACGTTTTGAAACTAAAATTGTAATCAGTGTTTTTTTAAACGTTTTGGTGTAAACTTTTTGCCGAACCGATCTGTATTTTGTGAGGTACAATAAGTTAATGCGTAAATGTACAAGTAGTCATGCAAAACCCATTTACTTGGTATTTTAAATTTTAGCTTACAAAAAACATAATAGACTTTTATAAAAATACTACAAGAATAACAAAATATTAGAACACATACCGGATGTAAAATATCACCCCGTTGCATTGCGCGGGCACTTTTCTTGTTTTCTAAAATGATACAGTATGTTAAGTAACTATTAGAAGTAATAAACTAAATTATAATAACAAATAAAATAAGAATAATACAATCTCACAATATATAAAAATGAAACGTGAAAATTCACACATGTTTATAAACTTAACTAATAATAAATAAGAAAATAAGAAAAAGTGGAAAACTTAACAAATTAATATTGCATTGTTGCCTAATGTATCTTGATTTTGAAAAATGGATTAAAAATAAAATAGTTAAAATAGACAAATGTAGTCTTGTTCTAATGAATAAAAATATTGGACTTTAGACACTAAATAGCAGATGTCTTATATTAAGTACACATCGTTCCTTTGATATATGTCTTTCTTCACACTTTACCTCATTGTAACACTGCGAGCTTATCATCATGAATAACTTAAAAAAACCTTTGACGATACTAACTTCCTTCCTTTTTCACTTCAAAAAATACATAGTAGACAAATTAAAGGGTCAAATGACAAGAAGGCTTCTCCGAGAAATATTCCGTTGAACATAAAATTTGGTTAACCGAATGGTCAACGGACCCCGGACCTTCTTGTAGTTCCACCAATAATTTGATTTTTCTAGAATAATTTGTAATAACTAGTATTCTAAAATGAAATCTAAATACATTGGTTTTGTATTATTTTCTATTAACTTTTGTTTATTTCCTTAGTCTATGAATTTTAATGTGTTTAACGGGTATATCGGATGATAAACTAGAGTGTTGGACATATGATTGTTTTTAAATTTTATATATAACCATAAAATACGCATATAAAATACTTATATTAAATTATATATATAACTATATATATAATATATACATAGATATATAATCATAACATCATCCGGTTTTAAATATGATTCGACCGGCCATCTAGTAAAAATCTGGTTCGTTATCCGATCCGGTTCTAAAAATATTAACCGCAAAGTCATCGACCGATAATATAAATATCTAATTGGTTTTGTTTAGTAATATTATCGTGAGGGGTGGGCAAGACGTAAAGGAAATGTGTTTGACACAATATAGCTTACGGGCTCACAGACAACATCACTTCTCTTTGCAATGGCGACCAACGGCGGAAGTGTCAGAGATGCCGCCGCTCGACGGCGGCGAATCGCCGACAGAGGGGCGGAGCGTTTGGCTCTCATCACCGGCCGTCTTCAGTCCCTATCACCACCACTACCTCCATTGCCTCCGTCGGAACCCTCTTCTACACCTCCGTGCCCTACCTCCGATCAACCACCTCTAACCGGTATGTGTTTCTTCGATTCTTAACTCTTATCGATTTGCTTCTACGGTTCGCGTTTTGTGATAATTTTGATTGGAGATGGTTGTTCAATGATTTGATTGTGTTGTTAGATCTCGATTGTGGTTGGTTCGTGTGTAGTTGTGAACTGATGCCGTACGTGATTTTCTTCATCAAATCTGTTAGATCTCTGATTGATTGATTGAACTTAGGGATTGATTGATTGAACTTAGGGATTGATTAGTTAACTTAGTGGTTGGAAGTTTGTTTGAAACTTACAATTGCTGTGAACTTGAAGGAATTGCAGAATGATATAAGAGTTGAAGATTGAAGATGAATCAAAACCTAATATATTTTTCTTATTTGGATCTGCAAACAGTTTATACTAACATTTTATGCTTAAGTTCATTTGTGCATGTAGATTTCATGCTGATTGAGACATTGAGTCATTGACAAATTTTTGCAGATGAGAACACAGTTTCCCCATCAAACACAGAGACTGCTGGCGATGATGTGGTGAGTGATGTTCGATCAGTGAACGACAAATCTGAGACAATAGCGGGAGCCTCTGCGCAAACATCTGTTAAACCGAACAAAGTTCAGTCATTTCCTGAAGCGTTAACAGAACAAACTCCACCTGTCTTGGCCTCAAGGAATTTAGAAAAGCCCGAATCACAAACCCAAACCCAAACCCAAACGCGTCTTCATAAAGCATTCAGCCCTAAACAATTACGACCAGCGATAACAGCTTCAGAAAACATTCGGATTATCTGTTCTATTTCGGTTGCAGTGTTGGTTATGTTAGCAGATGCAGGATTCCCTATTCTGGGCAGTGATGTTATAAAGAAAATCATACTTTTCAGGCCGCTTTTGCTACTTGTAGTGACCGATATAACAATCGTCGCTGCTCATTTTCTCTTGCAGAAGGTCAAACCCAGGTCAACAGGCGAAGCGGGGTTTGCTGATCATATAGGTACGGTTTTGGAGTGGGGGTTGTTGATGAAAACGGGTTCGAGTGCTTTGTTCATTGACTGTAGCATTTACTCGGTGGTTCTCATTTGTGGCATGGGGTTTTTGCAGTTATTTGGGGTATAGAGTGTGTTTTTCTTTGATCATCAAGTCATTGTGTTCTACTTTTGAACCCTGAATGTTTCTTGTATTTGTACACTGACAACCGTTAATCATCACGGAATAGAGTTGTAGTGAACTAGTGATAATTACTAGAGGTCATATAGTTGGCCGCGATAGAGGTCCGGTTATGGGTCAAATCCTGCGTTTGGTTACGTCTCAAATTGAGTTAAACACGACAACACCAAATAACATGACTCAAACACGACAACAAATAATATTCGTGTAACATGATGACTCAAACACAACAAACAAGTGAATTGTTTCACATACTTCAGTATTCTATGAAAAAAACATAAGATAGCATAAAAAAAACTTCACCTTATAAGTTCTCATAAACTAGGCCTCAAGGGTATGCTAGTAAGAAGTAATACAAAAGCTTATTACAAATCTGAATCCTTAACAAATTCAAAAACACCCCGACACCTATCCGACTCGAGAGGTTAATGACAACTCGAATTCATAACTCCCCGAGTTTCGATGAACTAAAGTAACTTTTACGAATTAGCAACGAGTTCCTCATGATGATTTGCTTCAACATCTTCACTCCCATCCTCAATCTCCTGTACTTTTGGACTCCAACCATACGCCTTCCTTCTTGCATCCCTACGTGCGACCCGTTGTTCGATTCTCATTTCTTTGAACTCTTCTGCAAGCTTGTTTTCTTCCTCTTCTGGGAAGAACACAACTTCCATGTTTCCAAGCTCTTGATACATTTTCTCGATTTTTGATTTCCATAAAAGCCCCATTTCAGTGTCCATTTTCTTGTATGGTGTCTTTAGTAGATACTCATCAATCCCGCCTGCTTTGTCTATACAACGAAGAGCGTGTGTTGTTACTTTTACACGAATGTGGCGGTCCAGAATATAACTGAAAAGCCGTTTTTCTTGTACGTTGGGCTTCCAGTTTCTTCGAGTCCTGTTTAATAAAAAACATTATCCAAGTAACAAGAGTTAATGTTTGCATCACATTCATATTTACGCGAGCAAAAAACGGGTTATATGCAAAAAGAATAGCAATGGGATATCCTTTTCTGCGGTAATTCCTAAAATTTAGAACCGCATAAGCACTTATACATAACACGTGACAAATAAACGGGAGAGAGAAAGACATGCGGTTATGCATAACATAACCGCTTTATGTATCATACTTAAAGTGACAAGTACAAGTGTTTATACAGTTCTTGTAATTCTCTACCAAAAATTGGTTTTGTATCAAAGGGTAGGTACTCTATTCTCCTAAAAGTACGGAATTCCAAATTTACCCTTTCGTATAAAAATTTGGGTTTTTTTTTTTCTTCACTAACTAACAAGGTACTTTCACTTTAGTACTTGTACATTTTTAGGCATGATATTTCAGTCTTTGAGGTTCGCAAAATTGTCAACCCAGTTTCCACACAACTTGGCAGCCCACGTGTACTTTTTAAAGGCAACATTATTGAACATGGCAATAAAGATAAAAAAAGTAAAGTTAAAAACGCTTAATTTCATCAATTCCTGCTTAACCATACGCCTATACACATTGACTCCCGTGCAAGCAATGTAAACATACTTTATTGACACGACAACTTTTCTTAGAAAGGGAATACACATGGACTGCCAAGTCATTAAAAGCACCTGCTTAACAAGTTACCCGGTAACCAAATGACTAAATTGCCGTATTCAACAAACTTGAATTACTAAACTAAATGACATAGTTTTACAAACTCGTATGACTAAATGGCACAAAAGATAGTAAGTAGCACTAAAATGAAACACTAGAGAAAGTACATTGCTAGTTTATGACAAGAACCATAATAAATTAAGTAGGGTTAGAACTCTGAATATACAAAGAGAACATTATCCACTGAGAGGATTCACTATAATAACCTTGTTTTCCAATTAGTTAATTCAGTGAAATATGTTTTTTTAAAATAACTGAATTCAATTTGTCTCTATGGAATGACTGAGATGACAATTTTTGTGTTTCGAAAGGGTATGTAAATATGATATTATGAAATTTACAAACAATACATAAAAGTTTTAATTTTTAAAATGATAAAGTTGAAATTAATCATTCATTTATTGTAACTTTGGTGGCGACGAGGAAGAGGACACCCAAATCAGTATCCAGGGTATGCCGGTCCCACGGACATCTAGGTTCAAATACCTGAGCTCGTACCTGCAGGAGGACGGAGAGATACACAGCGATGTAGCTCACCGTGTCCTATGTGATAAGAGGTTTCCAGCAAAACTTAAGGGAAAACTATACAGAGTGGCGGTACGCCCAGCTATGCTATATGGAACAGACTGCTGGGCCATAAAAAAATCGCACGAGAAACAAATAGAGGTTGCGGAAATGCGAATGCTAAGGTGGATGTGTGGCCATACAAGACTGGATCGGATAAGAAACGAAGTGTTTCGACAGAAGTTAGAAGTGGCTTCTATTGCAGATAAAATACGAGAGGGGAGATTAAGATGGTATGGACATGTCAAGAGGAGATCAATGGCAGCACCGGTCAGAGCAGTGGAGAACATCATCATAGATGGTAGGAAGAGTAGAGGAAGACCTAGGTTGACTTGGAAAGAGAGAATTAGGCGAGATATGGTACACTTGCACCTGTCTGAGCATATGAGCGAGGATAGGAGTGAGTGGAGACGTAGAATTAAAATTAAGGACTTTTAGTGGTTTCTGTAGCTAGGAAAGGACTTTGTTTACTTGTTACGGGGCCTGATGTGTATGTAGTACGCTTGGACCTTTCTAGGGGAAACTTGCTGCTTTCCTGATGCATGCTTGTTCATTTTATACTTCCTTTTGGTGATATTTTAATGTTTGTCGTATGATGTGTGCTGTACCATATACCATATATCATATATCGTATGTTTGATTATATGTTGATTCGCTAGCGTTATTGCTTTTGTTATCGAGCCAGTGGTCTCTTTGGAAACGGTCTCTCTACCTATCTGGATAGAGGAAAGACTTGCCACCACCTACCCCTCCCAGACCCAGCTCTTGAGTGGGATATACTGGGTTTGTTTGTTTGTTTGTTTGTTTGTTTGTTTGTTTGTAGATGGTTGTCATCCAAGGATCAAATACAGGAATTACACATCTGTTTAAAGAGTCTTGTATGCTATTTAATCTAATCACTGTTCCAAAATTTTCTAATAATCCTCAATACATTTTGTCGGTGAATGAGGATAATAAATACTACGTATCTGTTTAAGGAACTTGACTCTAATTGGTGAATAAGAGAGCACCAAAAGCACTATATTATCCTTCAAAGCATAAATTGAGGCCAGATTCACATAATTTTTGCATTAAGTTTGACTTAACGCACAATTATGACTCCTTATCTAAAATGAGACATACCAACTTCAAAACCAACCTTAAATACAGTCATCAAGAGCTACACTTAGCTTCTCGCTTCTTCTTTTACGCTCTAAAGCAAATCAGATTCTACCTCCACTCTCTTATTTATCTGCTACACACATAAACACACATATATTCATGGGTTTCTTTGCTCTATAGTGGAATAATAAGGTGGGTTTTTTTAATAATTACTATGGGAAGTGTAGCAATCTTAACATCAATACTCTAAAATATCACTCTTGTAGCATGATAAATGACAGTGATCCTAAGTCCAAACTGCATACTTTACACTGCAACATCCAATAGCAGAGCAACATATTTTTCGTCTAGGTATATACTATATACATATAACTGCATCTCCAATCAACATAGACATCAGCTTGTTAAGCATCCTACTACCAAAGTTTTCTACCTAAATGCAAACACATATAAAGGCAAAACACAATCTAAACAAATTAACGGACTAATTTTGCTGTATTTCTTACAATTCCACCAACATAGAACTAGCAAGATCAATTCACATCAAACAAAATAACATCTTCATTAGTACAAATTTCTCAAATAAAAGTGGGAGTTTTGTGTACTAACTTGTTTCCACCTTTCTCACTGACTTGATTGCCGAATTGAATATGACGGCCGGCGTAAATCCCACGGTGAGCTCTGCCCATCACCACCTTGCTGTCCGGCAAACTCTTCTTCAACGATTCTTTCACTCCGGCGTCCAGATTCTTCTCGCCGCCTATCTTCTTCATTATCTTCTTCACCATTTCCTTCGATCTGAATGCCATTTGATTCAATTTACGTGTTGCTTCTTGTTGTTGAGGAGGATGATGAAGATTCAATTTAGGCCCCTGTGTTCGGATCGGAGATTTTGGTTGAAATATTTGGGGGTTTAGGGTTTCTTCAATTTAAGAAATTTCACTACTTGAATCAATGATTATGTTACATGTGTCGTCCCTAGTTAAGTAGTTATATACGATAAGCAGTTATATACATACTAGCTATAGTAACCCGTGTATTACACAGGTTGAATAAATAAAAAATTAATATAACAAAATTTATTAATTATAAAATAATATTTTAAAATATAATATCACTAAAATTATGTATTAGAAATGACTGTAAGTTATAAAATAGTGATATCAACTTTTTAAAACTTTATTTTTTTTTAAAAAAAATAAACGTTTTGTGCTAAAACAAACCATATAAAATTGTCATTTTTAAAATTTTTTTATTATAACTCTTAAATTTAATTGTTTTTGGTTTTAAAAAAATAACTTTTTAAAAATACCAATTTTAAATATTTCGTAACTTTAAAAGAAGTCTTATGCTTTAAATAAATTTATTATTTTATAAAAAAATTATTTATTTAGAAATAACATTAATAAATAGATCTCTTTATTAATTTATTAAATCAAAAAAGTGTTAAATAGTATTATTAGTAATTAAGGTAATTATTTAATATGAGAGAGAGACGGAAAAATTTTGATGAGAGTGATTGTGGTGTTAACACGTGTTATCCCAGATACCTTTTTATTAGAGTAGAAAATTTGTGCACTTTAAGTTCCTTAGGTTTTATATTGACCACTTTTATTACGTGTGTTTTCATTTTATTTTCAATTTTACTTGTAAAAACTAGGTAAAATACAACAAAATTTGATAAGAAGTTTTCTGTTATAAAACAGGCCTAATAACATCATCTAATCTGATATGTATATAATTATAGTGGAGACATGAACGAAAGAAAGTACAAAGAGACAATGGGAATAAGATAATTTCTTCTTTTTTATATTATTATTATTATCATCATTATGTGTGTATTAAACACTAACATAACTCGTATATATATAGTTTTAGTGGTTAATTCATTTTTTAATCTTTAAAATGCTTATAGTGTTGATATAAAAAAATAAAGTTTTATTTTAACTCATTGTGTAATATCGTTAGGTCATTGTGTACTCTTCTGAATTAATGACAATTCCATAATTATCTGATAAAATACACAATGAACTTTAAATATCAAAAAAGGTACATTTCTTGTTATTGTGTTATTGGAAAATCATTATTTTAAAAAACAATGCATAACACAATTATCAATATTATAAACAATGATTAGCACTAGACTCGATGATCAGCAATAAATATAATGAGCTGATTGATGAAGATTGTACAAATTATATTTTTAGCATTGTGTTATTTGAAAATTATTATTTTAAAAAATACAATGTATAACACAATAGTCAACATTAGACACATTAGGTAACATAATGACCAACACTAGACTGGATAATTAGCAATGGAGACAGTGAGGTGCTTGACGAGGATTACACAATGAACTGATCAAGATTACATAATGAACTGGAAGAAAAGTAAAAAAATTACATTTTCAGCTTTATCTTATTTGAAAAGCATAATTTTAATAAATACAATAGTTAACATTAGACACAATAGGTAATACAATACGTAGCACTAGACTCGATAATTAACAATAGAATTACATATTTTGTTTTTTTAATTCTATGAATTAAAATAATCATTTTTCTCGTAGAGCCCTATTCAAGACAAATTATTATTTTTCTTGCATGTTTTGTGTTTATAGTTTTCACATGAAAACAACATTTTTTTATTTTTAAGTTGTTTTATGATCCCATTCCAAGCTGATCGATGGCGTTGATTCTATAAGTTGGCTAATTAAAGAAGGGTGTGGATATATAGATACTTTAAAATTATAAATTAACATCTCAAAATTTCTATACGGGTCGTATAGTTCCATACGCGTTGTATAGGGGAGTCGTATAGCTTTATAAGGGGCTTATAATCCATCTGACAGTCCCCTGAATTTTTTCTCGTTGTCAAAATTTGTTATACGCGTCGTATAGTCCTATATGTGTCGTATAAGGCTATATGTGTCGTATAGCTCTCTGACACCCCGTCTGAATTTTCCTCGTTTTCAGTGTATTCGACCTCATATGCCTCGTATGACATCACGTATGGACCCATACGCGACGTATAAAAGGGTGTCGATTTATCTGGGTAGGTGTCTATATACTAGGACACTTAAACAATTTGGTCTTACTGAAAACAGTAAACATCCATATAATTAAGTAGTAGAAAACAGTACTTATTTCTTTACATATACTGATACACAAAAGTAGCAACAACATATGTAAATAGTGTCGCTAATCGCCACTCAACCTTATAAATTCTTGAAATACACAATACTCACACACCATATTACTATTTGTTTTTCCTGTTGAGTTTACTAGTATGGAACCCATACAACATGATCTTCAGGTAAGAAATGACACACCGGTACGGTCCCTGGCTTCACTTTAAGCACTTGAAACGCCAAATGTTTCGGGTTCCATTTCGCGGTGTCGGTATGGCAAATCGCCACCGCGTTCACCTTCGTGCCATCCGCACCCATCATAGAAACCGCATACGCTTGAGTACTAACGGTTTTGTGGCAATAAAAGACCGCGTACGCGTAGTTTTGCTTATGGCAAACCACAGCTTTATTTGCCGCGAGCTTTTTAGCGACGGTAATCTTGTACTTTTGTAACGGGGTACTTTCTTTAGCGTTCACCTCTGTTGAAATTGCCTTAACGTGTTTACCTAATTTGGATGTGGTGAAATCAACCATGGATTCTAATGATGTTGCGCAATATTTCTCTTCGCCTTCGATGCCTTTATTCTCACATTCGGTTATCGTTTGCTTCATGATTTCGGCTTCCTCTGAGTCGGGTTTAACCGAGAACTCGTTGTAGATTTGGGGAAGTTTGTTTGATGAAAAGGGTATCGAATCAGCGACGTTTCGTGGTAAAAACGTCGCTTTTTGGTCGTTTTTCGTGAAATACAAGCTCATTTCTTTGCCTTGATGCAAGTCGTTTGCGACGAAAAACAACGCTACATTCGGATCATCCTTGAGCTGATCCTCGGATGCGGCATAGACGTAGTTAAACGGACTAGCTCCTTTATGCACCCCGACATAAACCGGCTTCCCCTTGTGACCAGTGTGCACATTCACACCACCTTTCCCGACACCTACATCCGTCCGCTTCCCCGGTTTTCCAGTATGCACACCTACGCCACCTTTCCCGACACCAACATCCGTCCGCTTTCCTGGTTTAGCGGTATGAACGCCGACGCCACCTTTCCCGACACCGACTACGGTGTTTTTCTCGTCACTCCATTCTGTGTATAGAAGATCTTTGAGTGATTTTGGCATAGGGCTGTTTGGTAACACTGACTTCCAGTAAACTTCAGGTGTCACTGCATGACTTCCTGCAAGTGCTACCTGAAAACCAAACCACACATAAAAACATTTGAATTAAACGAGTATATTACAAGGGTATGATTAACAATTATTTTTTACTAACTTTGATCTATTATTTATGTAAATATATATTTGTTTATAACTATAATTAAAGACTTGTATGTAAAAAAATGTTACATATTATAAGTCTCCAAAAACGTTACGATTGTTGCAATTTTTTTAACATAACCGTCGTAATTGTTTTGTATGTCACATTTAAAGCAATACGTATATATGAAATACAGAGTTGCTACAGTTTCTTAACATATTATATATTGGTTTGCGAGATTCATGCTTTAGCTACACTTCCATATGAGAGAAACACTCATGTTTTTGGGGCACTAAAACCTTGTTATATAAATCGTTCTAAGAGTTGCAAGATAGTACATTTAGTATTCAAAAAAAATAAGAGCATTCATAGTTTCTAACACATTATAAAGTAACCAAAACCTGAAACTAAAACTTTCTACCGCCATATGTGTTGCAAAAACGTACACATTCAAGATTCAGATTTTATGTGTTATGTGTGTGTGTGTGTGTAGAGATATAAAAGTCTAAAACTTACAGAAAGAAGTGTACAAACGTGTAGAAGACTGAACTTCATTGGGGAGAAACTGAAAGCAAATCTGAAAGAGAATCTAGTGGTGAAATTTGATGATGTTTGATGAGCGGGTTGATGTTGAATTTATAACGTGGGTCGATAGAAGTTCATTTATTACATAATGCAACACATACCTATAAGGACGACTGGTTTTAATTACACCCAACTACTACCAACGAGCTATATTGCAAAATGAAAGGTATGACCGGTATACAAAAAACAGCCAACGGTTGAAAAATCATGCATGTACGTAACACGTATGAGTAAATGGACTACATTTAATATCACCATTGATGTAAAGAAACTTATGGTATCAACTGAATCGATGCATTAACCACGATCATAAACCCCTTTAAATAGGGTAAACATCCAAACCGATCTATCCTATAAACATGGAATAGATAAATATGAATACAAAATTTGAATAGCAATCTTATCTCTAATCCAAGATGATACTTATCTCTAATAGTCCCCTACAGTTGGAGCAGTAGAAGGACGAACGCTCAAACTGTCTCGAAAGGTGGTATAAAGTTGCCTCGGTAACCCTTTGGTGAAAATATCAGCGTATTGCGATGCTGAGGGCACATGCAGGACGCGTACGTGGCCGAGCTGGACCTTCTCTCGAACGAAATGAATGTCAATCTCTACGTGTTTCGTACGTTGGTGTTGTACTGGGTTTTGTGATAAGTAAACGGCTGACACGTTATCACAATAAACAATAGTAGCCTTCCGGATAGGAGTATGAAGCTCAAGTAACAGATTACGCAGCCATGTAGCTTCGGCGACCGCGTTTGCAACTCCGCGGTACTCGGCCTCGGCACTTGACCGAGATATAGTGGCTTGTCTCTTGGATGACCAGGAAATAAGATTGTCACCAAAGAAGACGCAATATCCGGACGTGGAGCGTCTAGAATCGGGGCACCCCCCCAATCCGCATCCGAGTAGGCCGTCAACGTGAGAAGGTGAGGGTATGAGTTGTAACCTGTAGGAAGTAGTCCCAGCAAGATAGCGCAAGATCCGTTTCATAAACTGAAAATGTGGCTCTTGAGGGTTATGCATAAAAAGGCATACCTGTTGCACCGCGTAAGCGATGTCCGGCCTGGTGAAAGTGAGATGTTGTAAGGCTCCCGCTAAGGTGCGATACAATTGTCCATCAGAAAAGAGAGCTCCAGTGGTTGCGCTTAGTTTGGTGGAGGTGTCGACAGGTATGGCACACAGTTTGCAATTGCTCATCCCGACACGCTTCAAGATGTCTCGAGTGTAGTTCGTTTGGGATAAGAATAAACCATTTTTATCCCTAGTGGCAGTAATGCCCAAAAAATGATGCAGGGCGCCAAGATCCGTCATGGCAAACTCGGTAGAGAGATTGCGAATAACATGTTGTAAGAAGGACGGATCGGAGGCGGTGAGCACTATGTCATCCACGTAAAGCAAGAGGAAGGCCCAGGTTGTTCCGACCGAATAGATGAACAATGAAGTATCACATTTGCTGCTTCGAAATCCGTGAGAATGAATGAAGGTCGCAAACCTGTAACACCAAGCCCGAGGGGCTTGTTTGAGTCCGTAGAGGTACTTCTTCAACCGACAGATAAAGTGGGGGGCTTTCGGGTCAACAAACCCCGGGGGTTGATGCATGAAGACCGTTTCTTGCAGATTTCCATGAAGGAACGCGTTCTTGATGTCAAATTGGTGAATGGGCCACCCACGTGAGACTGCGAGGCTGAGAACGGTGCGAATCGTAGCCGGTTTAACCACCGGGCTAAATGTGTCATGGCAATCGATGCCCACGGTTTGGGACTTTCCATTGACAACCAACCTAGCCTTGTAACGATCCAAGGAACCATCCGGTTTGAATTTGTGGCGAAAGAGCCACATGCAACGGATAACCGGGTGGTCAGTGGGCTTCGGTACCAACTCCCATGTCTCATTTTCTTGTAACGCAATATACTCGTTGTCCATGGCACGTTTCCAATTCGGGTCTGATAGGGCCTGGGAATAGGTCTTAGGAATAGGGGCAATGGGTGGGGTGGAGGTGGTATGTAAGTTCAGGCGGGTGACGGGTTTGGTAATGCCGGCCTTGGAGCGGGTTGTCATCGGATGGGTAGCGGTGGGGGGTTGGGCAGGGGATTGGTGAGCTGTAGATGTGGTCGGTGAGAGGGGGGCAGATGGTTGCGGGTGGGGGCTGGTTAGGGAGGGTTGGGTGGTTGAGGTTGGTGTATGGTTCGATGGGTGTGGCGAGGGTGGTGGTGCAGGGTTGGATGTGGCCGTAGGGGGTTGGGTTGGGAATGAGGAAAGGAATAGGGGTGGAGGGATGAAGGATCCTCAAGGAAGTCGTAGGACGGTGGGGGTGTGGTATGGGTGTATGGAAACGAGTGTTCATCGAAGACGACATGTCGTGAGTGTATGACTTTGTCGGAGGTTGGGTCGAAGCAACGATACCCCGAAAGTTCTCCGGGTATCCGAGAAAGATACATCGAGTGGATCGCGTGTGCAATTTATGTGGTTGAGTGGCGGCTGTGTTAGGATAACACGCGCAACCAAACACGCGAAGATGGTCGTATGTGGGGTGGTGGAGGTAGAGGGCAAACGTTGGGGTGGAAAAATTCAAACGTTTTGTAGGCAATATATTATGGAGATAGACCGCAGTGTGTAAGGCTTCAACCCAAAAGGGCGGTGGAAGATGAGCATGAGTGAGGAGGGTGCGAACGATGTCGTTAAGGCGTCGGATCATTCGTTCGGCTCGCCCGTTTTGTTGGGAGGTTTGTGGACACGAAAAATGAAAGACTAAACCATGAGTGTGAGCAAAGGATTTGAAGTCATGATTATCAAACTCGCCTCCAAGGTCACACTGAAAGGTCTTGATTGTCCGATTAAATTGTGTATGGATTAGTTTATGAAATTTTGAAAAATTAGTGAACGTTTCTGATTTATATTTTAACGGGTATATCCATACGTAATGTGTATAGTTATCGATCAAAACCATGTAATATTTATACCGTGACTTGCTTAAAACGGGCGACGTCCACAAATCACAATGAATCAAATCAAAAGGTGCATAAGTAATTGAAAGTGAATCATAAAAAGGCAACCTTGTATGTTTGGAAAGTTGACATGAATGACATAAAGATGAAAACATGTTTTTATTACATGGAATAGAAAAACGAGTACGAAGTAAAGTCATGATAGATTCTCCGGGGTGCCCAAGTCGGTTGTGCCATTGATCACTCGTAGAGACAAAGGCGGATGGAGTAGGTGCGCTAAGTGGGTAGAGATCGCTGGTGCTATTGTGGCGGGATAGGAGTGTTCCACTCTTGAGGTCCTTCACAGAAAAACCATAAGGATCAAATTCGACGGATGTGTTGTTGTCAATTGTAAATTTTCAAGCTGAAAGCAAGTTTTTAATGATGTCGGGTGTGTAAAGTATGTTATTAAGGCGATAGGTACAGTTAGGTGTTTGGTGTGTGTTGTTACCAGACCCGTAGATTGGTAACGAGTTACCATTACCAACGAAAATATTGGAAACATGAGAAGAGGACAAAGGAGTGGTAAGTTTACCTTGATCGGAAGTGAGGTGGGATGATGCCCCGGTGTCCATGTACCATGCCGGATCCGTACTGTTGAGGTGAACCTGTTACAGAGCCGGGCCAAGACCCGATGGGTTAAAGGTGCTAAAGTCCGCGTAAGAGTTTATGGATCCATAATCAGATGGGCCTGCTGAGGGCGGTTGGGCTGCCATATTGGCAGTGGGCTGGGGACGCCGGTGCTATTGTGGCGGGATAGGAGTGTTCCACTCTTGAGGTCCTTCACAGAAAAGCCATAAGGATCAAATTCAACGGATGTGTTGTTGTCAATTGTAAATTTTCTAACTGAAAGCAAGTTATTAATGATGTCGGGTGTGTAAAGTATGTTATTAAGGCGATAGGTACAGTTAGATGTTTGGTGTGTGTTGTTACCAGACCCGTAGATTGGTAACGAGTTACCATTGCCAACGAAAATATTGGAAACATGAGAAGAGGACAAAGGAGTGGTAAGTTTACCTTGATCGGAAGTGAGGTGGGATGATGCCCCGGTGTCCATGTACCATGCCGGATCCGTACTGTTGAGGTGAACCTGTTACAGAGCCGGGCCAAGATCCGATGGGTTAAAGGTGCTAAAGTCCGCGTAAGAGTTTATGGATCCATAATCAGATGGGCCTGCTGAGGGCGGTTGGGCTGCCATATTAGCAGTGGGTTGGGGACGCGGCGATGGGCTTGGTGGGCCTGCTGGGTTGGGATTCCAGGGAGTGAATTGTGGCTGGTGGCCTTGTTGAGAAGGTGGGGCAGTTGGGTAGGGAGCGGGCGGTGGTGACCAGGGCTGTTGCCATTGTTGGCTTTGGCCGATCCAGGGCTGAAAATGTTGTGAGTGATGGGGCTGTCCACGGCCGCGCCCTCAGTAATTTCGGCCACGAACCCTCCCGCGGCCGCGATAACCTGGTTGGGGTGGGTAGGAATTTCGGTTGGTGTAGGGCTGTTGAGTAGGTTATTGGTTGTTTGTTGCGGGCGCTGCCATGACAGTGTGTTGTTGTTTTTTCGCGTTTTGCCGGTGCTGCTCGAGTTGGATCATGCTACGTGCGGTGTCCCAAGTAGGAACACTTTGATTGATGAAGCTCGATACGATGTCGAACTCGGAGGGCAAACCCCTGACTAGTTGTAGAACTAGTCGAGATTCGGTGACCGGGTGGTCTACATATCCGAGTTGATCAGCCAAGTCTTTAAGGCGTTGACAATACTCATCCATGGATGAGCAGGAGCCTAAGGTCATGTTGCAGAATTCTGATTCAAGTGCTGCTGCCCTCGACGACTTGTTGTTGAGGAAGATCTTTTGAATGTTTGTCCATGCTGATCGTGCCGTGGCTTCGTTCTGCAGGACGCGAACTAGAAGATCGTCTGAAAGCGTGCTGTAAATCCATTGTAACACCAAAGCATCAATCTCTTTCCATTGCTCGTAAGCTGCATCACTTTCTGCCGGTGGCTTTGTACCATCGATATGATCCAGAACCTTGTACGCCGTTGCATGTAGTTTAAAGAGTTTGGTCCACGATGAGTATGTGACTTTGGTTCCATCAAGAGTACGGATCTTGGTTTGAATATTCGAGACCGAATACGCAGGATGCAAGGCCGTGGCTTTTGCTTCTCCGGGTGCGCTCTCCGCTGTATTATTCTTTGTTTCTTTTGTCACGGTTGGTTGTTCTTCGGCCATGGTTGGTTTCGGTACGTGGAATGTGAGGTTAGGCTCGATATTGATGTGGTGGCTCTGATACCATAAAGGAACTTATGGTATCAACTGAATCGATGCATTAACCACAATCATAAACCCCTTTAAATAGGGTAAACATCCAAACCGATCTATCCTATAAACATGGAATAGATAAATATGAATACAAAATTTGAATAGCAATCTTATCTCTAATCCAAGATGATAGTTATCTCTAATATGATGTAGTTAGAATGAACAAATTGTTTTTACTTTTAATATCATAGCACTTGAAACATTATTGTTACGAAAGTATTAAAGTTACATTTTAGTTATCCAAACTATGATTCAACGGTTTTATTTTTAACTAATGATTTTTTTTAATTTTGTTTTCTTAACGTATGTTTTTATTGGAGATATCGACCATATATGGTCAATATTATCTTTTATTTTATTTGATTATTTCCTATTTTAGAGGCTAATTATCAGCTCTTTTTCCTCTATATATGTACATGATCGATTAGTTTTTCATTCATCAATAAGAAAACTTTGACCATCAATCAAAACACCAATTGTCTCTCTGTTTACCAAATTCTTCATGGTATCAGAGCAGGAGATCGAAGATTAAGATCCTCAATTCAAGAACGATTATGTCCGGGGGTGGAGGAGGCAATGGCGGCGGCGGAGGAGGATCAAGCATCGGCGATACAATCGATCCGAATTCGCCGCTCTATCTTCATCCCTCGGATTATTCGAGGCAGATGCAGGTTAACGACGTTTTAACCGATCAGAATTTCATCGATTGGAAACAAGAGATGTCAAATTTCTTGTTTGCCAAGAACAAAATCAGTTTCGTTGATGGCTCGCTTCCGAAACCAGAAAGTTCAAGTAAGGATTATACAACTTGGATGAGGTGCGACGCCATGGTGAAGGGCTGGCTCACCACGTCCATGGATAAGGAGATTCGAGCCAGCGTTAAATATGCTAACACGGCAACAGAAATTTGGAATGATTTGATCGAGCGCTTCGGAAAGGAAAGTGCACCAAGGGCTTATGAATTGAAACAAACTCTCAACATCACCAAACAGGACGGGGCATCGGTTTCGGCGTACTACACAAAACTTAGACGGATCTGGGATGAAATCAATACGGTTCTGCCTACCCCAAGTTGTGGCTGTGATGGTTGCAAATGTGGAATTGGGAAAAAGTTGGTGGAATTAAAAGAAAAGGAACGTTTGTATGAATTTCTTTGGGTCTTGATATCACGTTTGCAGTCATACGGACGCAAATACTAGCAATGAAGCCAACACCGAGTCTAAGCAATGCGTATCACATGGTGGCGGAGGACGAGCAACAAAGAAACGTCACCACCGGCAAGAAGCTTGTCACCGAACCGGCGGCTTTCCAGACTTTCCAAAACAGCCGCAAGGATAGCCAGCCGCAAAAAGCGAAATCTTGGCAGAAAAATGAGAAGGATAGCAAAGCAGAGCATTGCACGTTTTGTGGGCGTGATGGACACAATCGAGAAGGATGTTTCAAACGCATCGGGTATCCCGAGTGGTGGCCCGGAAAAACAAAGAAAGAAAGTTTCAAACCAAAAGCAGGATTAGCAGAATCGGTGACGAGTCCTGTACCTGGGTTAACAGATGAACAATATGGAATGTTCTTAAAGCTTTTTGGAGGAAACAAAAGTCACTCTCAAGAGAACCTGTCACCACAGGCCAATATCGCAGGTATGTTTGATGATGGGGATGATTGGGGGGCAATGGATTCCGGGGCAACCGAGCATATGATTTATGAGGAAGAAGTGTTTGAAAACATCACTTCGGACTCCAAAGAAACACCCGTTATCGTTGCAAACGGGATACATGTGCCTGTAAAGGGAAACGGTGAAGTATTCCTAAAGGGAGGAATAAAAATAAAAGGGGCTTTGTTCGTTCCTAATTTTAAATGTAATCTTTTATCTGTTAGACAACTAACAAAGGAATTGCATTGCGCAATCACTTTCTTTCCCGATTTTTTCATACAGGGATTAGAAACGAGGAGCTTGATTGGATCGGGTAATTGCGTCAATGGTCTTTATCGAATGGGAGTAATGAGAAGAGGGAGGAAAGCTATGGCAGTTACTTCAGAAGTATGGCATAAGAGACTCGGGCATTCATCACAAGTGAAACTTTCCAGTATAGGTTTTTTGAAAGATGTCAATTTTGATTCAGACAATGTTTTTTGTGACTCTTGTATTCGGGCAAAACTTACTAAGAAGCCTTTTCCAAATAGTTTTATTAAGACAAATGATTGTTTTGACATAGTGCACTGTGACATTTGGGGAGGATATCGAACACCATCTTTATCACGTGCAAACTATTTTCTCACTTTAGTTGATGATTATAGTAGGTCAGTTTGGGTCTACTTAATTAAGCATAAAAGTGAGGCAAGCATGTGTTTAATCAATTTTCATAACTTGGTTGAGAGACAATTTGGAAAGAAGATTAAACGAATTCGTTGTGATAATGGTGGAGAATTTACATCTAATCAAATGAAAGAGTTTTATGGGAATCAAGGGATCATCTTAGAGACTACATGTCCACACACCCCACAACAAAATGGGGTTGTGGAACGAAAACATAGACATCTTTTAGAAATGGCCCGAGCACTTCGTTTTGAAGCAAATCTTCCCATTAAGTTTTGGGGGGAATGCGTAATGACGGCCGCCTATATAATAAATCGGATTCCTTCTAAGGTTTTGAAAAACAAACACCTTATGAGATACTTCTTGGGAAATCCCCGAGTTACAACCATCTGAGAATATTTGGGTGCTTAGCTTACTATTGGAATTATGATACGAGGGGAGACAAGTTTGAGCCACGAGGACGACCAGGTGTCTTCCTTGGATATCCTTATGGAACAAAAGGGTATCGAGTTTACGACCTTGAACTACACAAACTTATAGTCTCAAGACATGTCGAATTCATTGAAGACAAGTTTCCATTCTCAGAGGTACACAACACCAAGAATGAACCACTAATTTCAAAAGTCTATCAGCATGAGGATTGGTTGACAGGGGGAACCACACCCGCTGCAGTAGAAAATGACCAGCCCGACGAAGGAGTGCCCGACCAATCACAAGTCACGAATTCAAGAACGCCAGATAATGAACCGGACGAAGAAGATTTGCATGTCGAAACGGAAGAACATGTTAGAGAATCCCGACCCACAAGGGTTCGGTCTCAATCGGTACGACTGAAGGACTATGCCGTAAAACTCCCGCCTTCGATAGATCATGCAAACCCGACTCCAGATCAAGCATCCTCAACGGTACATCCCTTAGCCCATTATATCTCATATGATAATTTCAGTGCTAACTACAAAGCTTTTCTTTCGGCTATCGACTCGGTTGATGAGCCTAAAAGCTTCCAACAGGCCTCGCAACATAAGGATTGGCAAGAAGCCATGACCAAAGAAATCAAAGCTCTAGAAGAAAATGGCACGTGGACTCTTCAAGAACTACCTGCTGGAAAGAAAGCAATTGATTCAAAGGGGTATAAAGTCAAATACAAACCAAATGGCGAGGTGGAATGATACAAGCACGACTCGTTGCAAAAGGATACATTCAACTAGAAGGCGTTGATTATCATGACACCTTTGTAACATCATGTACTTTCGATAAATAAAATTTTAACAATACGTTGATGTTAATTCAAAGATTTTAATAATAATAATAATCATAATAATATAATATAATAATAATAATAATAATAATAAAATAATAATAATAATAATAATAATAATAATAATAATAATAATAATAATAATAATAATAATAATAATAATGATGATGATGATATTAGTAATAATAATAATAAATAATAAAAATGTAAGACTTGGAAGTCAAAATTATAAGTATAAGGGGGGGGGGGGGGCTAAATGTCATTTCTAAAACTTAATTACTAAACTTATAGCATAAATTAATAAACAATCAAACTACAGGGGCCAAACATGTAATTTTTTTAAACCACAGCCTTCCCCGTCGCACCTCTGTTTCTCCAGCAACTCCTCCGGCGATGTCTCCGGCGAGCTTCAAAAGCCACAATCACGCGACTTCTGACCAAACAGACGCTCCCGACACATCCATGTGGGAGATTCGAACGCGTGCCAACTAAACAATTCCAAATTCGAACGCACGCGATGAAGAACCCGAGCCACGCGTGTCGGACCTTTTGTCAGTCCACAGATCGCACTAAACACTCAAATTAATTAAATTGAATCAGCAGAAACAATTGTATAACTATCACTAATCGATCCCCATATCCAATTTAATCTAAAACGAACACACACACATCGTTCGATTACCTCTTAAAACCGCGACCTGCAACACTACTAAAAACCCATCTCCGCTCGATTTTAACTGAAATTGATAAGGAGCATTTGATCTCGATCAACATCTAAAGCTTCCTACCAATTTAATTTGATTATAAACGTCATTTGAGCATCAAACGATCACCCACTGTGCCGCGGCTTGTTTCTACTCCATTCGTATCGATTTAAGTTTCAATTCAGGTAATTGATTATACATACATACTCGATTTGTCATGGGGAACAAAAGCCCCATGACTTCAAATGCTATTAAAATCGAATTGGGGCTCAATTTGGCCCGGATTCGAACTAGGGTTCACTTGGTTTGAGGGTTAACTGAAACTGTGTTTAAAACCAATTGGAACCTAAAACCCCGCGGCTATAAGCCTTTGTTCCACCGGTTTGCTGACCACATTCCAACCAAGAGGTCCCGGGTTCGACCCCGGGCAACCTCAAACATTTTTTTTTGCTTTGTTTTAAGCCTTTATAAATTACAAAAAAATTCTTAAAAACTATAAAAATCATTTTTATAAACTTGTTTATTTTTAAAACATCAAAATCATCTTCTGCAATTTTTCTTTAAATTTTTATAAAACATAACACATAAAACAATATAAACAATATAATCTATTTTAAAACTATTATTTCTTTTATAAAACATAAAACGTTCTAATTGTTCAAAACGAACAAATTTATTTTTCAGATCAATTATTCCTTTGACCAATAATTATTTACTTATTAATAATTATTATTTTTATTCTTTAATATTTCAAACTTTAATATTATAGGTTGATAATTTATAAAATCACTAAAAATCAACCTAGATCCTTCCAAATTATTTTTATCACTTTTGAGTCACTTAAATAATTAGAATTTTAATGATTATCATATGATTAATTAATAAAAATTAATTATTTATTCTTCCTGCACTTTAACAATCAATCAAATGTTCAAGTATATTGGTAGATTTATTTCTATATAATTATTTGAAATGAATTTATTATATTTCAAGACAAACAAATGAAATAAAATTAGTTTATTTAAACTACCACTCAAAACCCAATCTCAACGGAAACCCAACCTATTCCCCATTTCTCATATTATTATTCTAATTCAAGGCACCGTTCCTTAGGTTAATCATAAGGAAATCGTAGGTGTCTAAACTATCACGTCCAAATTCAAATCTCATCAATCAAGTGAGTATTCATATCCCTTTTTATATCATTTCCTATTTGGGGAAATCATGTGATACAATATATTCAATCATGATATTCTATTGTTGTTTCATTCTAAATTCAATTCAAGACAGGTTATGTTATTACTTGCAATTACGTGAACATACTATGCTAAACTGGACGACAATAAAACCCTAATTCAATCAATCAATCAATCCTGGCAACAATGTAGATCTACTGGTTTGGATAACCCACCCCATATGAATAGTCGAGTGGTGATTGTGCCAGAGGCAGGAGTTAAACTATGGTGTATTATTTGCAAGTGTCAAGTCAAGGGGTTGTTATTGTGTCAGTTCTATATGTTTTACTATTGCAATATAAGTCTTAACGTTACCTTGTGAATTGGATTATTCAATCAATCAAATCTAATTCAACTATGTACTACCAGCTACTTTATTTTCTCACATGATTTCAGGTTAAGCAAGATAGTGGACTTCTACCTGCTCATTTAGACCCGGACTTAGTGAAAATAAAAGACAATTACTATTTGTGGTTTCAATTGTTGTATTTGTGTATGTTGGACTTATATTATCTTGTAATCTGATTTTAATATTATTTCCACTATTAGACAACCATGTGTTATGAACAATCAATCATTCCCTCGTCCGCTCCGATGATTCCGCCGTCGGTCGGGTGTGACAGATTGGTATCAGAGCCATGGTTATAGGGAATTAGGTTATTAGAAATGGAATGACCTAGACTAAACTAAGTACCTTTACACATGAGTCCTCTCATGTATTTATATGCTTAGACAGGATTTTATGTGCCTTACATGTTTATACTTGATTATGTGATTATCTGTTTATGTGATTCTTTTTATACTATGAATCTATCAATATACACACGAATCTTAACTCATACTCTAAGGCACTGTGTGCCTAATTCAAGTGATTTCAAACTCCAAAAAAACTCGATTGTTATTCATGGTTTTCAAATCTCGTCAAAGTCCGTGTCACATGACCGAGAACATGCAATGCTGGAAGAGTGGGATACCTGTATCTTAAGGTGTTCTGTCTAGGCAAGGTATTTCATACAACTTGATTACCTTACCTGGGAACCCTCGAGATGAGTATTCGCTTATAGGTACGCATGTCCTCGTGCTGGACACAAATACTTTGATAAGTCAACGTATTCGTTTGGTTTGCGAACCGAACGTTTACACTCCTAACCTCTCATTGTTATTCTAAACAATCTCATTAACGATTTTATTATTTTGAAAAGTTTTAAAAAAAAACCAATTACCCGTTTCTCATAGAGGTTTCTTCTTTCCATATTATACAGAATGTCTTCTCGTCGAATCCGTTCACGATCTAGAAACTCTGGCCGTAAGATTTCTGCTATTGTAGCACGTGAAGTTACTGCGGTCATCCCAACTCTACTTACCCATTTGAACCAAGGCAACAATACTGTCCAAAACCCAATTGCACCAAACCCTCCCCAAACTTGTACCTACAAACATTTCAGTTCCTGCAACCCCACTAAGTTCAGTGGAACTGAAGGAGCTACTGGATTACTACAGTGGTTCGAAAGCATCGAGAACACCTTCCTAAACAGCGAATGCCCTGAAAACCTAAAAGTCCGGTATGCCACAAGTGTCCTCCAGAAACGCGCACTCACTTGGTGAACGGAGAGAAACGAACCCGTGGAACTGATGCTGCTCTAGCATTAACATGGGCTGAAGTTAAGGAGCTTATGACTAAAGAGTTCTGCCCAAGAAACGAAGTCCGAAAACTGGAAGCTGAATTCTGGGAGTTAACCCAAGACAGTGGCGAGAACCTAGCATACACTAACCGATTCCACGAACTGAGCCTTTTGGTACCGCATCTTGCTACCCCTACCTCTCGAGCCATCGAGAAATATATTGGTGGACTACCCATGCAGATTCAGGATACGGTGCTAGGAAGGAATCCTTCACACTAGAAGATGCTATCAGGCTGGCTGCACAGTTAACCGATAATCATGTGAAAGCTGGTTCCTTAACCCGAAAAGGATCGAAGAAGAATACCGATAACTTCATAACGAAACCATCAAAACCGACCAAGCCGAGTTTTCCAAGAACAAGAAGAGAAAGGCTCAATCTCAAAACTTTGCTGTAATTACCCTGCTGTGCCAATTACTCAAGTCCCTCCAACACATCAACAAGTGGTAAACAACCAATCGCTGATGAGAAAGCCATACGTCGGACCCCATCCACTGTGTAACATCTGCAATTACCATCATCCCGCTAACACTCAATGTCGTCAATGCACAAATTGTGGTCGTTTGGGTCATACATTCAAACGTGTGCAGGAGTGCTGCTAAAGCTCCGACTAATGCACCAGTTCACCAACATCCTCTTGCCATTACCCAGGGTCGTGCATGCTATCAATGTGGTGATCCGAACCATTTTCGCAATCGATGCCCTCAACTTGTCATCCCAGTTCCTACGCTCAAGGACGTGCTTTCAACATCAATACCCAACAAGCTCAAGCCACCAATGATGTGGTGTTGAATAATTCTTGTCCTTGATTTCGTCTTCATGATGTAATTCAAGATTGGTAATCGTGATTTTCCTTTTGTTACATTGATGTAATTTGAAAATTTCTAAATTTCTAATTGAGATATTTTTCCTTTCGTTGTTAAGTCTAACTTTGAACCGTTTGCACCGTGGGAGATGAAAGAGTTTGTAAGTCAACCTATGACTAAGGACACTCGAATCTCCTAAATGATTCTAACTCATCAAAACAGGGGTGATTCCCTACTTTGGTGATGAATCTTTATTCATTTCAATAAATGTTCTTCAATGATGTGTTTTATGAAATTTCATCCTCTGGATTAGGGTGATTTCCTTATCTCGGGGACTAACTTCAATTAATCACTTTGGAACTTGCATTTCACAAATGACATGATATCACTAAAAATAGGATTGAAACCCGTACTTTGGTGACAAATGTCAATCTTCAATTGTTTTCTTGTTATTATGAAATTCAATCATCAAGATAGACGTAAATTTCATACCTTGGTGATAATTTCATTTTATGGATTGTATTTCTCAAATGAAACGACCTCGTCAAAGTAGGAGTGAATTCTGGATTTTGATGAGGAAGCCTATCTTATCATATTTGTTTTTGTAAAAATTCATCGTTAAGATAGGAGTGATTTCCCTTACCTTAATGGTGAGTTACCTTGTCTTATTTCTAAAGATCCTCAGATCGAACTTTTGATTGGTAAGTTAGTAGTCATACTTGAGAGTACACCATCAAGTTAGGGGTGAAAACCATACCTTGAGGACTATTCTCATTCTTGATCATCAACTTATCATGGTTGTAATCAAGTGACGAGACGAATGTAGTAACTTGAAGGGTGAAATAATGTTAGTGTTTCGACCTATCAAGCCAAAGCATGATCTCTGAACTTGAAAGAGACGCGATCGTTTTAGGTTGATTTTGATTCCAAGTTTGGAGCATTTAAATTCTTAAAACGATTTCTTTCCCTTTATTCTCATGTTTTGATTTGATCTAGCTACATTGAACCATTTATTCCTTATTTATCGACTTTCATTGTGAGTTATCATCAAAACCTGATTACGTGATGGTAGTCTTCCTAAACAATCTTTTGTCAAGTAAAGATATTATCTCTGATCGCGATGATCGCTTCATCTCTCGTTTTCTGGAAAAGTCTCCAATCAGCTCTCAAAACTCAAACTGAATCTTAGCACCGCCTATCACCCGCAAACCGACGGTCAGACTGAAAGAACGATACAAACCCTCGAGGATATGCTCCGGGCTTGTGTCATTGATTTCAGTGGATCGTGGGATTCTCATCTTCCGTTGATCGAATTCTCTTACAATAACAGTTACCATACCAGCATCCAGATGGCACATTTGAGGCCTTGTATGGCCAAAGTGTCGATCTCCCATCTGCTGGTCTGAAGTTGGTGAATCACAGATTACTGGTCCGGAATGATACAAGAAACAACAGACAAAATTCATAAGATCCGTGATAACTTGGTGGCTGCTAGGAATCGTCAAAAGCATTATGCTGATAAAAGACGTAAGCCCATGGAATACAATGTCGGTGATCTCGTACTTCTTAAGGTATCACCTTGGAAGGGAGTGATTCGCTTTGGAAAGAAAGGGAAGCTAGCACCTCGTTACGTGGGTCCATTCAAAGTGATCGAGCGAATTGGAAAGTGGCCTACAAGCTTGAACTACCCCAAGAACTCAGCAATATACATCCAACGTTTCATGTTTCAAATCTCAAGAAATGTCTTGCCGATGAAAATCTCCACATTCCACTCGACGAAGTCCAGATTGATGAATCCATGCACTTTATTGAGAAACCTGTGGAAATTATGGATCGGGAAGTCAAACAACTCAAACGTAGCCGAATACCAATCGTCAAAGTTGTTGGGAGTCTAAACGTGGACCAGAGTTCACCTGGGACGCGAGGACCAAATGAAATCCAAGTATCCTCATCTTTCGTTTCAGCTCCTCGTGATTAAAATTTCGGGACGAAATTTCCTAAAGCAGGGGAGACTGTAACATCATGTACTTTCGATAAATAAATTTTAACAATACGTTGATGTTAATTCAAAGATTTTAATAATAATAATAATAATAATATAAAATAATAATAATAATAATAATAATAATAATAATAATAATAATAATAATAATAATAATAATATAATCAATAATAATGATGATGATGATGATATTAGTAATAATAATAATAATAATAATAATAAAAATGGTAAGATGGAAGTCAAAATTATAAGATAAGGGGGGGGGCATAAATGTCATTTCTAAAACTTAATTACTAAACTATAGCATAAATAATAAAACATCAAACTACAGGGGCCAACATGTAAATTTTTTAAACCACAGCCTTCCCCGTCGCACCTTGTTTCTCCGGCAACTCCTCCGGCGATGTCTCCGGCGAGCTTCAAAAGCCACAATCACGCGACTTCTGACCAAACAGACGCTCCCGACACATCCATGTGGGAGATTCGAACGCGTGCCAACTAAACAATTCCAAATTCGAACGCACGCGATATGAAGAACCCGAGCCACGCGTGTCGGACCTTTTGTCAGTCCACAGATCGCACTAAACACTCAAATTAATTATTGAATCAGCAGAAACAATTGTATAACTATCACTAATCGATCCCCATATCCAATTTAATCTAAAACGAAACACACACATCGTCGATTACCTCTTAAAACCGCGACCTGCAACACTACTAAAAACCCATCTCCGCTCGATTTAACTGAAATTGATAAGGAGCATTTGATCTCGATCAACATCTAAAGCTTCCTACAAATTAATTTGATTATAAACGTCATTTGAGCATCAAACGTCACCCACTGTGCCGCGGCTGTTTCTACTCCATTCGTATCGATTTAAGTTTCAATTCAGGTAATTGATTATACATACATACGATTTGTCATGGGGAACAAAAGCCCCATGACTTCAAATGCTATTAAATCGAATTGGGGCTCAATTTGGCCGGATTCGAACTAGGGTTCACTTGGTTTGGGTTAACTGAAACTGTGTTTAAACCAATTGGAACCTAAAACCCCGCGGCTATAAGCCTTGTTCCACCGGTTTGCTGACCCACATTCCAACCAAGAGGTCCCGGGTTCGACCCCGGGCAACCTCAAACATTTTTTTGCTTTGTTTTAAGCCTTTATAAATTACAAAAAAATTCTTAAAAAACTATAAAAATCATTTTATAAATGTTTATTTTTAAACACAAAATCATCTTCGCATTTTTCTTTAAATTTTTATAAAACAATAACACATTAAAAAAACACTAAACAATATAATCTATTTTAAAACTATTATTTCTTTTATAAAACATAAAACGTATCTATTGTTCAAAAACGAACAAATTTATTTTTCAGATCAATATTCCTTTGACCAATAATTATTACTTATTAATAATTATTATTTCATTCTTAATATTTCAAACTTTAATATTATAGGTGATAATTTATAAAATCACTAAAATCAACCTAGATCCTTCCAAATTATTTTTTTATTCACTTTTGAGTCACTAAATAATTAGAATTTTAATTGATGATCATATGATTAATTAATAAAAATTAATTATTTATTCTTCCTGCACTTACAATCAATCAAAGTTCAAGTATATTGGTAGATTATTTCTATATAATATGGAAATATTTGAAAAATTTATAATTTCAAGACAAACAAATGAAATAAAATTAGTTTATTTAAACTACCACTCAAAACCCAATCTCAACGGAAACCCAACTATTCCCCATTCTCATATTATTATTCTAATTCAAGGCACCGTTCCTTAGGTTAATCATAAGGAAATCGTAGGTGTCTAAACTATCACGTCCAAATTCAAATCTCATCAATCAAGTGAGTATTCATCCCCTTTTTATCATTCCTATTGGGGGAAATCATGTGATACAATATATTCAATCATGATATTCTATTTGTGTTCATCTAAATTCAATTCAAGACAGGTTATGTTATTACTTGCAATTACGTGAACATACATGCTAAACTGGACGACAATAAAACCCTAATTCAATCAATCAATCAATCCTGGCAACAATGTAGATCTACTGGTTTGGATAACCCACCCATATGAATAGTCGAGTGGTGATTGTGCCAGAGGCAGGAGTTAAACTATGGTGTATGTGTGGAGTCTATTATTTGCAAGTGTCAAGTCAAGGGGTTGTTATTGTGTCAGTTTATCTATATGTTTTACTATTGCAATATAAGTCTTAACGTTACCTTGTGAATTGGATTATTCTCAATCAATCAATCAATCTATATGTATATTCAAAACTATGACTACTCACCAGCTAATTCGTTAGCTGACTTTATTTTCTCACATGATTTCAGGTTAAGCAAGATAGTGGACTTCTACCTGCTCATTTAAGACCCGGACTTAGTGAAAATAAAAGACAATTACTATTTGTGGTTTCAATTGTTGTATTTGTGTATGTGGACTTATATTATCTTGTAATCTGATTTAATATTATTTCCACTATTAGACAACCATGTGTTATGAACAATCAATCATTCCCTCGTCCGCTCCGATGATTCCGCCGTCGGTCGGGGTGTGAAACCTTCGCCCCAGTTGCCAAACTTGTGACGATGAGGACGTTATTAGCTTTAGCTGTTAAGAAAGATTGGTTCATACAACAACTTGATGTGAACAATGCTTTCTTACATGGAGACCAAGAGGAAGAAGTATACATGAAGATCCCACAGGTTTTCAAAGCAAAGCAGAGACCCGTGTCTGTCGGCTTAGAAAATCCATCTACGGTCTCAAACAAGCATCCCGAAATTGGTATCACAGTTCACCAGAGCCTTGTTAGAAATGGGATACAAACAATCTGTTGTAGATGCTTCTTTGTTTATATATAACTCGAAACCTCCCATGTGGCTATCCTCATTACGTGGACGACGTGATCATCGTGGGAAATGACAAGAACAAGATTAAAGCCACAAAAACAGAATTGCACAAACGTTTCACCATAAAGGACCTTGGAGCTTTGAAGTATTTTTTGGGCATTGAGGTTGCTCGAACAACAAAGGGGCTAGTACTTAGCCAACGAAAATACACCCTTGACATACTACGCGACATGGGACTCGAAGGGTGTAGACCTAGCGCTTTTCCCATGGAACAAGGGCTGAAGTTAGACAAGGGAGAAAATGAACAAAGGGTTGATGCGGGTCAGTACCGTCGCTTGATAGGCCGTCTTCTATACTTACAAGCTACTCGACCAGATATAGCATATGCAGTGAGCGTTTTGAGCCAGTTTGTGGGTGATCCGAGGCAACCACACCTTGACGCAGCTACACGGGTTGTTCGTTACCTTAAAACTACCTTAGGTCAAGGAATTTTGTTACCAAAAGATGGAGGTTTGCAACTTGTCACGTACTGTGACTCGGATTGGATGGGTTGTCCTCTTACTAGACGCTCTCGTACAGGTTATCTTCTTTTGTTTGGAGGCGCTCCAGTTTCTTGGAAATCAAAGAAACAATCTGTTGTTTCACGATCCTCAGCCGAAGCAGAATACCGAGCAATGGCAACCACAGTTAGTGAAGTCCTTGGTTTCGTTGGTTCCTTACTGAACTTGAAGCAACACAACATGGTCCAACAACGTTATTTTGTGACAATGAGGCTGCTCGACACATAGCTAACAACCAGTTTTCCATGAAAGGACCAAACATGTTGAAATGGATTGTCATTTTGTTCGAGAACGTGTTGAATCCAGAGAGATCTTACCTGCGCACATTGAGTCTCATCTTCAGATTGCTGATTTACTCACCAAACCTATTGGTGGCCAGCGACTCGCGATACTACTTGACAAGTTGGGCATTACGAATCTCCATGCTCCAACTTGAGGGGGAATATTGGAGATATCGACCATATATTGGTCAATATTATCTTTTATTTTATTTGATTATTTCCTATTTTAGAGGCTAATTATCAGCTCTTTTTATTGGTCAATATTATCTTTTATTTTATTTGATTATTTCCTATTTTAGAGGCTAATTATCACCTCTTTTTTCTCTATATATGTACATGATCGATTAGTTTTTCATTCATCAATAAGAAAACTTTGACCACCAAAACACCAATTGTCTCTCTGTTTACCAAATTCTTCAGTTTTACAAGGATGTGACTTTTTCTTGTTTTTCAAATATATAGTCGTGACATTTTTATCTGTATTTAATTTTTTAAACTAATTGATGCTATTTTCTTATTTATCGCTCTATATAAAGAACATCATTAATGGTGTCATAATTTCAACTAACAAAAAGGCTATTCAAGCTTGTTGATTGTATTTGTGGCCAACATGTCCAACCCATTTATAGAACTAAATAAAAACAAAAAAATAAAATATGATTAACAGCTTGAATTAGTCAGGAGGAGATTTAGTTAAATACTAGTGGGTTGACCCGCACGATACGACGGGTGTTACCGAGTCTATAATTTTGAAGATCGTAATGCAACTGATCTGCTATAAACACTAATTACATATGAATATTATTATTATTATTATTATTATTATTATTATTATTATTATTATTATTATTATTATTATTATTATTAATATTAATATAATCATCATCATCATCGTCATCGTCATCGTCATCATTGTTATTATTGTTATTCTTCTTGTTGTTGTTCTTGTTGTTGTTATTATTGTTACTATTCTTTTATTATCTTTATTATTATTATTATAACTATGTAAATATTAGTAGTTATATACTTATTTATTTAAATAAAATAATATTTAATTTAAATAATATTTAGTTACAAAAATATAAATAGTAAATGTAATGGATATTATTATTATTATTATTATTATTATTATTATTATTATTATTATTATCATTAGTATTATTATTGTTATTGTTTTCGTGTTGTGTTGTTGTTATTATTATTATTACTATTATAACTATGTAAATATTTAATAGTTATATACTTATTTATTAAAATATAATAATACTTAATTTAAATAATATTTAATTATAAAAATATAAATATTAAAAGTAAACTAAATTTTAGTTTAAATTATTAAAATAAGATGATACTTAATTTTATGAATTATATAATCAATATGCTTTAAATAATGTATTAGTTAGGAGAAGTTTATTTAATAAGTGCAATTTAGGAACTATTGAATATTATTATTATTATTACTACTACTATTAGACATGTATAAAAAAAACCGTTTCGAAACCAGTTCACCTAAAAAACCCGAACCGGTTTCAAAAAAAAACCGGTTTGGATTATTATTATTATTATTATTATTATTATTATTATTATTATTATTATTATTATTATTATTATAACTCTGTATTATTTATTCTTATTTTATTAAATAAGAGTTATTATTATTACTCTGTAAATATTTAGTAGTTATACACATTTTTATTAAATAAGAGAATACTTAATTTAAATAATATTTAGTTATAAAAATATAAATAGTAAATGTAAATTAAATATAAAAAATAAGATGATTTTTATTTGAATGACAAAATGAATCCTACTCCTATATTATATTAAATTACACCATTGTTTGGGTTTGAACCCAAGACCTCCCTTTAAGAGGCAAAACTCCTACCAAGCGGCTACCACCATATTGGCAAATAAGAAGATACTTAATTTTATAAATTAAATAATCAATATGCATTAAATAATATGTTAATTATTAGAAGTTTATTTAATATGAATAATTTAGGAAACATTGCATAAAACACATGTACCTTGTGCTTAAAAGGTTGTTTTAGGTGTTTTAAATTTGAATAAAATTACATTTATGTTCTCCTCAAATCTTCCTACTCTAGTAAAATGGTAAATAGGGGTGCCACGTGTCAACACCATATTTATTATCATCAAACTTTTTCCGCTTCTCCATCCTATTAAATAACTAAATTAATTACTAATAATATTATTTATTTATGTTATAATTATTTTTTAAATAAATTAAGAAAGTGATATTTTTTTAATATTATTTGTATAGAAATAGTTTTTTTATAAAATGAATTTTTTTCTAAAATAATCAAACTATTTTTACGTAATATTTTAAAAATTTGTGTTTCTAAAGTAAATTTTTTATAAAATAAAAATAATTAAAATAGGGACTTATAGTAAGGACATATTAAATGGAACTTTTTTAAAACGTTATTTTGAAACAAAATATTTAATTTATCTTTGAAAGAAACAATAAAACTTAAAAATTTATATTATTGTTTTATTACTTATAGTTATTACTCATACGTAATTCCCATGATATCATTTCTTAGTATATCATTTTAAAATAATTTGATTCTATTTAATATTTTATTTGTTCAACCCGTGTAATACACGAGTTTACTAAAGCTAGTGCTTTATATAATAGTATACATATAGATTAGAACCTACCGTGGTGTGACGATATTAATAGTATACATAAAGCTAGTGTTTAATCTGTTGATGTATTGTTTTATAGTGTGCTTAGCTACTTGCTACCATGCTTTGATATGGAGTGTTGTCTTTCAAAAAAATTAAAATTGGAATGCCCTAATTTTAATGTACTCAACCCAACTATCCTTAAATGACAATTTCTTTTAAATACCCTAATCGCAATGCACACAACCCCACTATCCTAAAATGATAATTTGATCGATTTGAGTTCTTGGATTTGTAGCACTATAAAAGACATTTAATCTATGACGTTTCTGCCAATAATAACAAGATGAAAGTACCCCATTGGTAACCTGATGGTGATATTCTATCAAATAACATATTGCAAGTAAAAATCCTCACAAAAAGGCTACCTGTACTGATGGATTATAAACGAAAATTAGACATCGACATATTACCTATGGAATGTCGGAAGCTTACATGTAAATATAATCAGTGGATCAGCAATGAAATTCTCACCGAAGATTTATGAAGGAGGTTTTGCCAACTAATTTCCGACGGCATTGCCCATCGGTAATTTCATTTTCATTAAGTATTTAAAATTTTTTGATTTGAAAAGATAAAAAAAGTTATTGAAAATGTATTTTTTGTTATAGTCAAATTTGTTTTATCTATATAAGATTGAATTAGTACATAAGAGATAATCGATGTAAGTGCGAGAACGTTCATAGGGTGGTGGTGTACTTGGCTTAGGCTACTTCTCGCTAATCACTAATCCCTTAGTAATCACCAAGGGGTTATTGACAAATAATTTTGTAATTTACTTTTACTAGTAGGCGTGGCCCGTACGTGCTATGCACAAGGGCTTTAAAATTTAATGGTGTTAATTCTAACGATTGATACGTTAGTATTAACCAGTTATAAACAGTCCACACGTGAAATGCTGATTAAAAAAATATAACAAAAAGAAATACAATTAAAAAGCGAATTACTGAAACAAATGAAAATAATAATGAAATGTGTAAATAGTAACTTTGTTAAAGTTAATAGGGTATATTATAAATTGGTTAAATGAATAGAAGAAAACTTAATAAAATTCAAAATATTAAGTGTAAATTCGACATAACTCGAGAGTATAAGTGTAAAACTTAAATAAAATATAAAATGAGCATTTAATCAATTAAAAAAAGGTGTTGTTTGTTACAAAAATTCCCTATGGGTTAAAATGTAAAATCTTAAAAAAAATAAATAGGTTTTTTATTACTTTGAAGGGAAAAACTATTATATATATATAATTGCTGTAGGTCGGTGTGAATAGTGTACAATAATTTTTTTTTTTTTTTTTTTTTGGGTTTTGTTTTGTTTTTTATGTGTTTTCAAGGTTTTCGAAAACGGACCGGACCGGCGGGTCCGACCGGTCCGACCGGTTTGACCGGTCCGACCGGTTCGACCGGGAACCGGTGAGGATGCCGGTTCGGTTCGGTGGTTTTGGGCCGTTTCGGTTGAACCGGCCGGTTCGTGCGGTCGACCGGCCCGACCGGAGCCGGCGAACCGGGTTGAACCTGTTTTTTGAATTTTTTTTATTTTAATAGATTCGAAACCGGACCGGACCGGCGGGTCCGACCGGTTCGACCGGGAACCGGTGAGGATGCCGGTTCGGTTCGGTGGTTTTGGGCCGTTTTCGGTTGAACCGGCCGGTTCGTGCGGTCGACCGGCCCGACCGGAGCCGGCGAACCGGGTTGAACCTGTTTTTTGAATTTTTTTTTTATTTTAATAGATTCGAAACCGGACCGGACCGGCGGGTCCGACCGGTTCGACCGGGAACCGGTGAGGATGCCGGTTCGGTTCGGTGGTTTTGGGCCGTTTTCGGTTGAGCCGGCCGGTTCGTGCAGTCGACCGGCCCAACCGGAGGTTCGGTGGTTTTGGGCCGTTTTCGGTTGAACCGGCCGGTTCGTGCGGTCGACCGGCCCGACCGGAACCGGCGAACCGTACAATAATTTTTTTTTTTTTTTTTTTGGGTTTTGTTTTGTTTTTTATGTGTTTTCAAGGTTTTCGAAAACGGACCGGACCGGCGGGTCCGACCGGTCCGACCGGTTTGACCGGTCCGACCGGTTCGACGGGGAACGGTGAGGATGCCGGTTCGGTTCGGTGGTTTGGGCCGTTTTCGGTTGAACCGGCCGGTTCGTGCGGTCGACCGGCCCGACCGGAGCCGGCGAACCGGGTTGAACCTGTTTTTTGAATTTTTTTTTTATTTTAATAGATTCGAAACCGGACCGGACCGGCGGGTCCGACCGGTTCGACCGGGAACCGGTGAGGATGCCGGTTCGGTTCGGTGGTTTTGGGTCGTTTTCGGTTGAACCGGCCGGTTCGTGCGGTCGACCGGCCCGACCGGAGCCGGCGAACCGGGTTGAACCTGTTTTTTGAATTTTTTTTTATTTTAATAGATTCGAAACCGGACCGGACCGGCGGGTCCGACCGGTTCGACCGGGAACCGGTGAGGATGCCGGTTCGGTTCGGTGGTTTTGGGCCGTTTTCGGTTGAGCCGGCCGGTTCGTGCAGTCGACCGGCCCAACCGGAGGTTCGGTGGTTTTGGGCCGTTTTCGGTTGAACCGGCCGGTTCGTGCGGTCGACCGGCCCGACCGGAAACCGGCGAACCGGGTTGAACCGGTTTTTTGAATTTTTTTTTTTTAATAGATTCGAAGCCGGACCGGACCGGCGGATCCGACCGGTTCGACCGGGAACCGGTGAGGATGCCGGTTCGGTTCGGTGGTTTTGGGCCGTTTTCGGTTGAACCGGCCGGTTCGTGCGGTCGACCGGCCCGACCGGAACTGGCGAACCTGGTTGAACCGGTTTTTTGAATTTTTTTTTTATTTTAATAGAAAAATATTATTCGATATGGATTAAGGAACACCGGTTCGTTAATTTGGACAATGTTTACTTGAATGATATGTATTTTGGATGTTGTTTTGGATTAAGGAACACTGGTTCGTTAATATTATTGGCGAATCACTATTTGATTTATGGTTGTTTAAACTTTGGATGTTGTATTTTGTTTTGGTTATGGTTGTTTAAACTTGGGTTGTTGTATTTTGCTAAATTGGACTATGTTTACTTGAATGATATGTGTTTGTAGTTTTATAAATATTTGAAATTTTTTATATTTTTTTAAATATTTATGACATCATCTGGTCCGTAATTCGGTCCGACCGGTCTGACCAGTGAACCTCTAGGCCGTCCGGTTCGCTTTCCGCTGACTTTTTGAAAATATTGTGTGTTTTTATAGGTTTGTTTTGTGGGTTTGAGGTTTGGGGGTGAGGTTTTTTGTAACGACCCGAATTTCGTATTATGTGATTAAGATACGATTAATGTATCATGTGTTAAAACCTAATATTGTAAAATATGTTAAGGGTTAAATATTTAAGACTTAACTAGAAAATTTGCTAGTTAGTTAATAGTGGTGGAAAAATGAAAAATGATACTAGAGGGGTGGATCTTGCCAATTGATGAAACCTAAATATGGATAAGTATGGTTTGCCATACATTTGGTGAGCATTGTTGCTCATTCACGTTCACACACACAGAGAAGAAGAGAAAAAGGGTTTGGTCATCTCATTGCTCAAATTGTTGGTGATTCAAGTGCAAGATCCGAAATTGAGCCCTAGAAATCATTCTTCATCTTATCAAGAGCTACAAGTAAGTGTTATTTGATGTTCTTGAGGTGGTAAAATCGCCACCCACATGATGGGTGTAGAAATTGGTGGTTTAAACATGAAACCCTAGTGTTATAGTGCTAGATGATCATGTGCATGTGTGTATTATGGTAACTAGATGTGTAATTTCTCCTTAATTGAAGATTTACATGAACCATGGAAATGGGTTTAGTTACTAGAAGGTTAAACTAAGGATTCTTCATGTAAACTAGTTGCTAGTTGTAGAATCCATGTTCATTCTTGTAGAAATGTGATTATGTGCATAACTTTTGGTTGAAAATTGATGAATAACATGTGTGTTATGTGATTTGGGTGTAAAACTAGCTTGATGATGTTTAAAAGCTAGTAAATAACCAATATGTTAAGTTATGCACATAAGGTGTTTGATTAAATGCTCCAATGAGATGAAAAACATGAATGAACTACTTAATTGCAAGAAATGTGCAATGTGAAAGCCTAGATTGTAGGTTAAAGGTGATAAATGGTCAAATAGACCATATGTGTGATTAAATGAATGTTATGAGTTAAATGGGTCCTTAAAATGGTAATAGGAAGTGGTGTGGCAAGCGGATCCAAGGGAACCGGCAAGGAACACGTTTGATTGACCACTTAAACCTTCCGGACTCAAGGTAAGACATTCTTTAAATTGAGCATAACAAGGTAAAGGCATGAGTCACAATGTGTGTGACCATGTGCTCATAAGCTCAAACAAAATAAAAAACACGTTTAAAAAGGATAAATAGTTGACTTGCACTGTATGTGAGCTTCTATGACAAATGATTCACGACGTGCGTGAACATAAAGGAAAATAACACTTTAGTGTTATTCCACATGGTTGTGGAACAGAACGAGTCATGACGTGCGTGACCGTCCCATGGAAATGGGAAGAAAGGACAAACCCGTATTAAAGTGATTCACATCGTGTGTGAACACTAGGGTAAAGGGTTATCCCTACGATTTGCAATGTGTGTGGACGTTGGGTAACGCCAAGGAAAGCGGTCGTTCGCGAAAGAATGGCAAACCGCTCATTAAAATGGGATTTGACCCTATAAGGGGCAAATTCGGTATAAAAAGGAAAATTTGCGTTATGATAAGCAAATGGGATGGGTTGGGTCTAAGAACTCACCAAACATATGTAATATGTTATAATAGACCGGTTCCATGGTTGTCGGAACGGTCGGGAACTCTAAAGAACAAACGAACCATAAATGGGTTAATTAAGGAATTAAATACCAAACAAATAGAAAAATTTTGGTATATTGCCAAGAGTCGGGTTAGACTCGTTGAAAATCCATGGGAATCACGTATATGATAAAATATGTTATTCCTGGTGTTTGGAACAATCGGGATCGAAAGGGGTGGTTCGGGAACGCGAAACGACCCTTAACGGGTCAAAAATAATGACTATGCTGCAGGGTCCACCGTAGCTTACGGTGGTACCGTAAGTTACGGTAGGTCCCTGGGTGAAATGGGCCATCGTAAGCCAGTGTGTTACCACCGTACCAAAACTGAGGCCACCGTAACTTACGGTGCCCACCGTAAGTTACGGTAGGGGCCAGTTCCAAATTTTTGTCGATTATCGTTTTAACGCGTTCCGAGACCGTTTAAACCCCCGTAAAGACCCGAAATGAATGTTAGAATGTAGTTACTTAGTTCCTATGAACTAATGGATGTCTAAACGTGTGTTTTCAGGTGTTACGGGACCGGAAGGCTAAAGTGATCGATAGGGCATACAAGGATCGAACGGGACTTGCATACACGTTTCTTTTGTAGAAACTAACGCGTTAACATTATTTTGAAACTTCCTATCACGTGTGTATGTAAATGGATTGTTAAACTTCATTTTTGAGTGTCGGTTGACACGAAACACATATTTTGGGAGTTAAATGTTAATGAAATTTTCTGGGACCAAATTCCGCATGTTTATTTAACTTAAACGGACTCTTTGGAGGTCCGGGTGTTACAAGTTGGTATCAGAGCCAACGGTTTGAGAGATTCAAGTGCGTCGCGAACACTTGGACTCAAACTTTTGAGCTCTAGATATGAGAAGTGCAAACGTTCGATCCAAGAAGCCGATCACTGAGCCTAAAGGTACAAGGTTAGTGTGCCGTTTATAAACGTAACAAGCTTGACACATGTATGATATATGTATGATATATGTATGATATGTACCATATGAACTGATTGAACCTAGCTTCTTGACTTAAGTTTGGAATAAAGGAACTAAGAAGGCATCCGTGTGGTGAGCTTGTTGCTAGGCCTGGCCAGTCTAACAACAATCAAAGGCACGCGAATGGGTTCTTAGGGATGTTGTTTTAAACTTAAGGATGGAAATGGGTATTGTGTGGATAGGGTTAGGCCCTAGTGATAGTAGAATCATAAGCATCAGTGTATATGCTATAGATTACGTACATGGTACTAACGTAAAGGTTAATTGTCACAGTCTTAGGTCATGGCTGGTAACGATCACGTGATCAATATAGAGAATCACGAGACCCATCCCGATGATGCAACACGGGAAATGGTCAAGGAGGAAGTTGGCAAGGCTTTTGAGGCTTTATTGCCGGGCTACATCGAGGATGTACGCAAAGATCTACGGGATCTCATTCAACAAGAGTTTGTGGCTCTGAAGGCTGACAAAGAAACCGAAAGGCCAACAAAGAAAGTGACCTATAAGGAGTTTGTTGCATGCAACCCTACAACGTTCAAGGGTGAGGTCGATCCACTACTTAGTCAAAGGTGGATCAAAGATATGGAAAGTGCCCTTGAAACCTCACACTGTGAAGAATCTGATGAAGTGAGGTTTGCTGCAAGCCAACTCCGGGAACGAGCTAAAGACTGGTGGGAATTGCAACGGGATGAGAAGGGGCGGGAAGGTATCAAAAGTATGACTGGGAAGAATTTAAGAAGTTGTTCACAAAGCGGTTTTGCCCACAAGCCGCTATCAACAGAATAGCAGAAGAATTCCTACAGTTACGACGAAAAGATGAAAGTATTGATACCATCACGGCCATCTTCTACGACAAAGCCAAGTTTTGCCCACAGTTGCTCCAGGATGAAAGGATGTGGATTAACCACTACTATGGCATGTTGAGTGCCAAGTATCGAGAGTTTCTTACACCGTCCAAATGTGAAACTCTAGCAGAGCTTATCGATTGTGCTAGGGATCGAGAAGCGGAATTGAAAAGGCAAGTTGATCGTGGGGAGAAGCGTGCGGCTGAAACGGAGACGGGTTCGTCTAAGAAAGCCAAGATTTCATCTTCATCAAACAAGTCTGGGAATGACAAAGACTCCAAACATTGCAAGATTTGTAAAAAGAAACATGGGGGAGTTTGTAGATACGAATCTAAAAATTGCTTCAAGTGTGGGAAGTCGGGTCATTCGGCATCTCAATGCACAAGCCCGCTAAGTGTGTGCTACAACTGCTACAAACCGGGCCACAAAAAGAGCGAATGTCCGGAACTAAAGAAGGATGGTACAAGTCAATCCTCGGTTGCTCAAGGTTCGGGGAAAAAGGGTGATGGAGGAAAAGCTAAGGCGAGAACCTTCTTGATTACGGCGGAAGAAGCCAAATCTATAGCCGACGTTGTGACGGGTACCTTTCTCATCAACTCACTACCTGCTTATGTGCTATTTGACTCGGGTGCTAATAGATCGTTTGTTTCGGTTAAATTTGCGAGTCATTTTTCCATGGTGTTAGACAACTTACCTAGTCCTTTAGAGATTGAGGTAGCGGATTCAAAAACGTTCTTAGCGTTCAACGTTTATCGAAATTGCATACTTACCATCGAAGGTGAGGATTATTCGGTCGACTTAATACCCATGACACTCGGGGAGTTTGATGTAGTAATTGGTATGGATTGGCTTTCCATGTACCACGCCAATATAGTTTGTAATCGCAAGTGCATCCGATTGATATCTCCGAGTGGTTATGAGGTAATAATCCAAGGTGCAAAACGCGGTGGCGTAGCTTTATGTTCTTTGGTTAAAGCAATGAAACACATGAGCCATGGAGGACAATCGTTCTTAGCCTATGTAATAGACACGGAAACGAAAGTTCAAGTGTTGGAAGATATACCGGTTGTTCGGGATTTTCCAGATGTCTTTCCGGAGGATTTGCCGGGAGTCCCACCGGAACGGGAGGTCGAGTTTCGAATCGACCTAACCCCGGGAGCTAAACCCATTGCAAAGGCTCCCTATCGCTTGGCGCCATCGGAGCTCCAAGAGTTAATGACACAATTGCAAGATCTTTTAGACAAGGGGTTCATACGTCCGAGTACTTCGCCATGGGGAGCACCGGTTCTTTTCGTGAAAAAGAAGGATGGAAGTCTTCGGATGTGTATCGACTATAGAGAGTTGAACAAGGTGACGGTTAAGAACCGTTACCCATTGCCTAGGATTGATGACCTATTCGATCAGTTGCAAGGTGCATCGTGGTTTTCGAAAATCGACTTACGGTCGGGTTATCATCAGTTGAAGGTAAGGGAAGAAGACATCCCCAAGACGGCATTTCGTACTAGATACGGACATTATGAGTTCCTTGTGATGTCTTTCGGGTTGACAAACGCCCCGGCAGCATTCATGGATTTGATGAATAGGGTGTGCCGACCCATGTTAGACCGATCTGTCATTGTATTCATAGATGATATCCTTATTTATTATAAAAATGAAGGTGATCATGCTTGTCACTTGCGTGAAGTTCTCGAAACGCTTCGTCGGGAGAAATTGTTCGCAAAATTCTCCAAGTGTGCCTTTTGGTTGCGAGAGGTACAATTCTTGGGTCATGTGGTAAACTCGGAGGGTATACACGTAGACCCCACAAAGATTCACGCGGTGACCAAATGGAGTCCACCCAAGACTCCCACAGAGATTAGAAGCTTTCTTGGGTTAGCCGGATATTATCGGAGATTCATTCAAGACTTTGCTAAGATTGCTTCTCCTTTAACCAAGCTTACCAAGAAAGAGGTGAAGTTCCTATGGGGTGAAGAGCAGGAGAAAGCCTTTCAAGAGTTAAAGTCGAAATTGACTCAAGCTCCGGTTTTGTCTTTACCCGAGGGAACAGACGATTTTGTGGTATACTCGGATGCTTCCTACTCCGGTTTGGGTTGTGTTCTAATGCAAAGGGGCAAGGTGATCGCTTATGCCTCGAGACAACTGAAAGTGCATGAAAGGAACTACCCAACCCATGATCTTGAACTAGCCGCGGTGGTGTTCGCGTTAAAGATTTGGAGGCATTATCTATATGGTGTAAAGTGTACGATTTACACGGACCATAAGAGTTTAAAGTACTTCTTTACGCAAAAGGAGTTAAACATGAGACAAAGGCGGTGGATGGAATTGCTAAAGGATTATGATTGTGAAATCCTATATCATCGGGAAAGGCCAATGTCGTGGCTGACGCCTTGAGTCGAAAGGAGGATCATACTCCTATCAAAATAACCGCAATGAAGATAACCGTTATATCCGAAGTGGTTGAACGAATCAAGGAAGCACAAACTGAAGCGCTAAAGGAAGAACATATGAAGAAAAATCGAATCAAAGGTCAAACTCAAAACTTGGAAGATGATAGTCAGGGATTGAAAACAAGATGGGGTCGGGTTTTGATACCACCTACTTGTACCTTGAAGAATGATCTATTGGATGAAGCCCATAAATCCAAGTATTCAATTCACCCGGGAGCGACTAAGATGTATAGAGACCTTCGGGTTAACTATTGGTGGCCGGGCATGAAACGCGATATTGTCAAATACGTGGAGAAATGCTTAACTTGTTTGCAAGTGAAGGCGGAACATCAAAAACCTCATGGTGAATTGCAACCGTTGGATATTCCGGAATGGAAATGGGAAAAGATAACAATGGATTTGATTACTAAACTTCCAAGAACGAAGAAAGGGTACGATGCGATATGGGTTGTTGTCGATCGATTGACCAAGAGCGCTCATTTCCTTCCTATTCGTGAGACTTACAATTCGGAGAAAATGGCGGAGGTTTACGTGAACGAAATAGTGTCACGACACGGGGTGCCCGTGTCGATTGTGTCCGATAGAGACACACGGTTTACTTCCAAGTTTTGGAGGAAATTTCAAGCGGAGATGGGGACAAAGCTATTGCTAAGCACGTCATACCATCCCCAAACCGACGGACAAAGTGAAAGAACCATTCAAACATTAGAAGATATGCTACGAGCGTGTGTTCTTGACTTTGGGGGTAGTTGGGATGAGTATTTGCCTTTGGCGGAATTTTCTTACAATAATAGCTACCACTCCACCATCGAGATGCCTCCGTATGAAGCTTTATATGGAAGAAAATGCCGAACTCCCATTTGTTGGGGAGAAATTGGTCCGCGGGAACTCGCTAGCCACGATACGATAATGAATACGGATGAAAAGATTAAGCAAATCCGTGCTCGCATGAAGGCGGCGCAAGACCGTCAGAAAGCTTACGCGGATAAGCGTAGACGACCCATCGAGTTTGAGGTGGGCGATTTGGTTTTGTTAAAGGTTTCCCCATGGAAGGGTATTATACGATTCCGGAAGCGGGGAAAGTTGAGTCCGAGGTTTATCGGGCCATTTAAAATCATCGCACGTGTGGGTAAAGTTGCGTACGGTTGGAATTGCCGGAAGAGCTTCAAGGAATTCACAACACGTTCCATGTATCTTACTTGAGAAAGTGTCTGGCTGACGAGTCGGCCTATGTCCCGTACGAGGATTTGGAAGTTGATGACAGATTGAACTATATCGAGAAGCCGGTGGCTATCTTGGATAGAAAGGTCAAGCAACTGAGAAACAAGACACTCAATCAGGTGAAGGTGCAATGGAAGAATCGTAAGGGATCCGATGCCACTTGGGAATCGGAAGATGAAATGAGGAAGTCTATCCTCATCTATTTGATTAGTATGCATAGTTTCGGGGATGAAACTCTCTTTAGAGGGGGAGACTTGTAACGACCCGAATTTCGTATTATGTGATTAAGATACGATTAATGTATCATGTGTTAAAACCTAATATTGTAAAATATGTTAAGGGTTAAATATTTAAGACTTAACTAGAAAATTTGCTAGTTAGTTAATAGTGGTGGAAAAATGAAAAATGATACTAGAGGGGTGGATCTTGCCAATTGATGAAACCTAAATATGGATAAGTATGGTTTGCCATACATTTGGTGATCATTGTTGCTCATTCACGTTCACACACACAAGAGAAGAAGAGAAAAAGGGTTTGGTCATCTCATTGCTCAAATTGTTGGTGATTCAAGTGCAAGATCCGAAATTAAGCCCTAGAAATCATTCTTCATCTTATCAAGAGCTACAAGTAAGTGTTATTTGATGTTCTTGAGGTGGTAAAATCGCCACCCACATGATGGGTGTAGAAATTGGTGGTTTAAACATGAAACCCTAGTGTTATAGTGCTAGATGATCATGTGCATGTGTGTATTATGGTAACTAGATGTGTAATTTCTCCTTAATTGAAGATTTACATGAACCATGGAAATGAGTTTAGTTACTAGAAGGTTAAACTAAGGATTCTTCATGTAAACTAGTTGCTAGTTGTAGAATCCATGTTCATTCTTGTAAAAATGTGATTATGTGCATAACTTTTGGTTGAAAATTGATGAATAACATGTGTGTTATGTGATTTGGGTGTAAAACTAGCTTGATGATGTTTAAAAGCTAGTAAATAACCAATATGTTAAGTTATGCACATAAGGTGTTTGATTAAATGCTCCAATGAGATGAAAAACATGAATGAACTACTTAATTGCAAGAAATGTGCAATGTGAAAGCCTAGATTGTAGGTTAAAGGTGATAAATGGTCAAATAGACCATATGTGTGATTAAATGAATGTTATGAGTTAAATGGGTCCTTAAAATGGTAATAGGAAGTGGTGTGGCAAGCGGATCCAAGGGAACCGGCAAGGAACACGTTTGATTGACCACTTAAACCTTCCGGACTCAAGGTAAGACATTCTTTAAATTGAGCATAACAAGGTAAAGGCATGAGTCACAATGTGTGTGACCATGTGCTCATAAGCTCAAACAAAATAAAAACCACGTTTAAAAAGGATAAATAGTTGACTTGCACTGTATGTGAGCTTCTATGACAAATGATTCACGACGTGCGTGAACATAAAGGAAAATAACACTTTAGTGTTATTCCACATGGTTGTGGAACAGAACGAGTCATGACGTGCGTGACCGTCCCATGGAAATGGGAAGAAAGGACAAACCCGTATTAAAGTGATTCACATCGTGTGTGAACACTAGGGTAAAGGGTTATCCCTACGATTTGCAATGTGTGTGGACGTTGGGTAACGCCAAGGAAAGCGGTCGTTCGCGAAAGAATGGCAAACCGCTCATTAAAATGGGATTTGACCCTATAAGGGGCAAATTCGGTATAAAAAGGAAAATTTGCGTTATGATAAGCAAATGGGATGGGTTGGGTCTAAGAACTCACCAAACATATGTAATATGTTATAATAGACCGGTTCCATGGTTGTCGGAACGGTCGGGAACTCTAAAGAACAAACGAACCATAAATGGGTTAATTAAGGAATTAAATACCAAACAAATAGAAAAATTTTGGTATATTGCCAAGAGTCGGGTTAGACTCGTTGAAAATCCATGGGAATCACGTATATGATAAAATATGTTATTTCCTGGTGTTTGGAACAATCGGGATCGAAAGGGGTGGTTCGGGAACGCGAAACGACCCTTAACGGGTCAAAAATAATGACTATGCTGCAGGGTCCACCGTAGCTTACGGTGGTACCGTAAGTTACGGTAGGTCCCTGGGTGAAATGGGCCATCGTAAGCCAGTGTGTTACCACCGTACCAAAACTGAGGCCACCGTAACTTACGGTGCCCACCGTAAGTTACGGTAGGGGCCAGTTCCAAATTTTTGTCGATTATCGTTTTAACGCGTTCCGAGACCGTTTAAACCCCCGTAAAGACCCGAAATGAATGTTAGAATGTACTTACTTAGTTCCTATGAACTAATGGATGTCTAAACGTGTGTTTTCAGGTGTTACGGGACCGGAAGGCTAAAGTGATCGATAGGGCATACAAGGATCGAACGGGACTTGCATACACGTTTCTTTTGTAGAAACCAACGCGTTAACATTATTTTGAAACTTCCTATCACGTGTGTATGTAAATGGATTGTTAAACTTCATTTTTGAGTGTCGGTTGACACGAAACACATATTTTGGGAGTTAAATGTTAATGAAATTTTCTGGGACCAAATTCCGCATGTTTATTTAACTTAAACGGACTCTTTGGAGGTCCGGGTGTTACATTTTCTTGTGAGTTTTTGGTTCTTGACACATCTTTTTGATAGATGTTTTGATTACGTTCATTTATAGTATTCGTTGGCGTTGTCTTTCTCCGGTTTCCTACTTTATTTCTTTCGTTATCGATACCCTGTTAAGGTTTGGGTTTTCTTTTTGTTTGCTTTTTTTGGGGCTTTGATTTTCATTAGTTTTTCTATATAGGACTGTGTCGCGCTTTGATTTTCGTCTATTTTGTTTATGGTGTTGGACTTTGATTTAGTTTTGGCTTCTGAATGTTCTTGTGTGTTACGAATTTGGGGTTTTGGTGTGTTTTACCTTGTGTATTTTGCTGATTTTATGGTTTCAAACCTTCATTTTGATTTTGATTTAAGGTTACGTTAAAACTCACATAGCCGCGGCAACGCGCGGGTCTCAAACCTAGTTATCATAACATTAAGAAACCTACAACTCTATTATTCATAGATTTTTTATTATAGTATGTTTGCCCATATGATGTGGTTGGTGGCAGCGAGGTTTTTTTCAACCTATCTTAAACATTGATTATATTTATGTATTATTCTTATTATTATTTAAATATTTAGTAGTTATTATTATTTAAATATATAAATAATAAATGTAAATTTAATTATTAATTGAAAATAATATAATAAGATAATACTTAATGAATTAAATTAAATATTCTAATGTATATTAAATAATCATGTATTAATTAGAAGAATATTATTAAATAGGCGCAATGAAATTATTGCATAAAATACTTGTACTATATACTTAAAATGTTGCTGTACATTTAAAAATTAATTTCAAATATTATAAATAAGATAATACTTAATAAATTGAATTAAATAATCTAATGTGCATTAATTTATTAATTAGAAGAAGTTCATTAAATACTGGGTAATTTTAGAACTATTGTATTAAATTCTTGTACTCTATACTTAAAAAATTTATTTTAGGTATCGACATTTGATGATTTAATAAAAAATTTAAAGTACCTTTGATAAATGATATTGTTCATGATTCTTTCCTAAATATTAAACTAATTAAAATCCTAAATATTTAATGGTATGTTTTGATCTCTATCATACACATATAAGCGTGTACGTGCCAAAAATGATTTTATTATGAATATGAAAAGGAATGGAGATATCAACATTTAATCTAAGTTGGACTTTCCTTCGAAATATCACCAAACAACTACTATATTTATTGTGGTCGTTGAGACGTACCTTGTATGTTAACTAATTATGTACGGTGATCACTCTTGACAGATGTTATGTATACGGTTTTATAGTGACAAAATAGACGGTATATGTTGCAATATCTTCACATATTTCTTCATTACACATATTGCGTAAAAATAAAAAAATTGGACGGAATACGTGTACCGGTTTTAATTATATATTAGGTTGAAAAGAATATGTTTTGAATTACATTAACAAAATTTGTTCTTCGTGTTTAGCCTTTTTTTTTAATCCTCATTATTATAATCTGACATTAATTAAAATACACAATGAGGAGTGGTATACAAGCATGCATATATGTACATATTTTAAGGGTAGTTCTAGTAAAACTTTTTAATAATAATCTAGCTTTTATTACTAATTTTATATTTGTTTATAACCTAATTATCATCAATATTAATGTATCTTAATTCACTGTATAAAAATAAAAGGACTTGCTATGAATGGTAATTCACACAACCACATACCACACCCCCTACATGAATAGGGAAATATTTAAGGATAATCCGATTTAAATTATTAATTTATATATATAAATTTTATGAGTAGAGTAAAATAAAAACGTATGATAGTAAATGATCAAATAACTTTTTCATATAACTAGGGTTTGACCACAATGCGTGTTTGCACGTTATGATAATGAGGTAAGTTGAGGCCTAGACGGGAAGCATCGTAATCAATATAGCATGGCTCAGAATTGATGCCCGGTTATGACTACATACCAGAAATGACTGCCAAGCCAAGGAAACATACACCAGTGTTGGTGTATCATCATAGCCACCTAACAACCAATATAAAGGGTCTCGGATGAATAAATGTCCATCATCATCAACATTAGCAAACCAATATTCTTAACCAACATAACCAGATCTCCAACACCGTAACAAAGTCTCAACAGAGTATAACCTGTAACCCAACATATCAAAAGATGTAAAATCCAACAGGGTCTCAGATGAATAGAAGATCATCATCATCGACATCAGTAACAAAGTCAAATAAACCAACATATCAGAAGAGCTAAAGCTCAACATTATCGACGATAAAAAAATCTCAGGTAAGTATAAGCCTAGCATCATCGATAGCAAGAAACGACCAAAACACCATTGATATCTAGAGCCAAAAAACCAAATCAAACCAGATCCAAAAGGGCACGGGCAATCGACAACACCATAAACGAACAGAGACAGCCTACGACACCACGTCGACCACAAAGAGGAACTGACTTGACAACAGACAAACCGGCACCGCCACCAATAAAACCAAATCGGATCAGAGGTCGGGACAACCTTAAACAAAGATCGCACACCGACATGCAATCGACCAAACCGATATCACCACCGGAACCACCTTCGTCGACAACAGAAAAGGGTGGAGCAAATTAGAGCTGAAGTCGAGCCAACCTCATCGATCACCTTGACAACGGCGACCGGATTTGAGGTCAGGGATCACACACCAACATGCAATCGACTAAAACAATATCACCACCGGGACCATCATCGTCAAAAACAGAAACGGAGAGACCAAATCAGATCTAAAATCGGGCAACCTCATCGACCACCTCCATAGCGGCGAGTGAAATAGATCCTTGAGACGGCAGCGGCGGCACACAACGGCCATAGGAGGCGAACAAACCACCACACTTTACGAAAGTGGGATAATCACTGAAAGGGCAACCGTCACCAGGAGGGAGCTGACGAAACACCTTCTCTCTCTAAAAACGGGTGTAAAGAAGCACCAACGTTTATTTAGGCAGAAAGGATTCAGATGACTATATTATAAATACTAAAAACTATGGTGGCCAAAATATATACACCAAAACACAACTATTCCTCAAGTTGGTTTTTTAATTAATTAACTAGTTGTAACTCACACGCGCGTTGCGCGATAGACATCAAAGTAACTCTGTCACGCCACGGCTCAGAACCGGCGTTCGGTTGCGGCTGCTAGCCTGGAATGGCAGCCACGCCCAGGCAACCAACGCGACTCTAGTCACATCATCACAAACCGTCAAACAACATACTCAATGAAACAACTTTCATCACAAATGAGCAACCACTCAACATAATCTACTCCCTAACATTTAAACAAACAATACAGTAGGTCCCAGATGAGACAGTACATCGTCATCGACACGCGTCTACGCCAAAACAAAGTTAAACGACTAAGAAACTGCTAGGACAATGAAAACATTGAGTGGTCTCAGATGTGTGTACAATAATCGTCATCGACCATAATCGTCGACATATATCACCTCAGGCCGTGTCTCTCCGATCATCATTGACAAAAAATTTCAGACCAAACAAACATCATCACCACGCTAAAGCAAGCGTAAGCAAGCATGAAGCAGCTAGAATAATGAAATCAGACAGATATAGTAACATCGAGTGGGTTCAGATGTGTGTACAAACATCATCATCGCCCAAGGCAATCGTCGACATATCTCGTCTCAGATCGAGACTCTCCGATCATCATAGACATAAAATTTTTATAAAAACAAATACCATCACAATCGATTGGCCGCATCAAACCTTGAACGCAACATCGACCGGGGTCGTCGGAGGCGGCGACAACTCAAAGCACGCCACCATCCAGGCACTCGCCAGACCACGGTGGTGAGTGTCGGTGAAGGCCTGTGGCGGGCAGAGCTGCAGAGAGGTGGCAAATCCACCACCGACAAGGGCGGCGATGCACCGCCACAATTTCTCCCTCTCTTTATAGGCTACATGTGCATCACCGACCGGTAGACGGAAATCAAAAAAGGGTGGGGCGCCACCACCGTCGCAACAAACCGGCAAGTGAACATTTGGCAGCCAATAACCGGAACCATCGACAACACATTCACCCAATTTATTTCTTTTACAGACAACCAATAGCTTGAATACCCCTTTTAAGGAGAGCCACACAACCGCATAGGCATAACCAACCGACTTGTACATCATGCCTCACAACATGCAGGGGAAGCACAGCCGAGAAGGTTAATGGCCGTAACTGGAACCGGTGGCGAGAAACAATAACCATCATTCCCCGCCAACGTTGCTTACAATGGCGGCTGGAGCCCAAGCCAATCGCCAGCCCGACCTCAAGCAATCATGAGGCAGAGCGGCGATATGCTCCACAACCATCACAATGATACAAAGTTACAAACCCACCTTACCTCCGACCATCACCACCGTGGGCTCGAAAAATAAAGCAAAGGCACGAATGCACTACATCCACCAAGCCATCGCCACTTAGGGCACGATAAACAGAGCATGACTGGCAACCGTGTGCACGTACCTGGTAATGATGTCGGAGGTGGGTTATCAGAGACTACAACCCATCTCTCTCGTTGATTTGGGTCTCCTTGATTTGGGGTCATCGGAAAACGTGTGGCCACCATATACATCCAAAGGAACACACCGACTGTAGTGACAGCAGAAGTCGTATTCACCGGAGAGGCAACCGCATCCACCTGGCCGTCACCGTGACAACCCCTCACTCGAAAACCCTAATCTAACCGGAAGCTTCATCCCTTCCTTTCCTCTTTAAACACCTATTGGGGGGGGGGTTTTAATGAACAACTTTGAAAGTTGTGTGGCCAAACAGTTAACACCTTAAACCCAACTATTTATCAATCTGCCTTTTTCATATAGAAGCTTCATCCCTTCCTTTCCTCTTTAAACACCTATTGGGGGAGGGGGTTTTAATGAACAACTTTGAAAGTTGTGTGGCCAAACAGTTAACACCTTAAACCCAACTATTTATCAATCTGCCTTTTTCATATATAGATAATTAATAATTAATTTATCTCTACATAATTCCTTCTCTCCGAATATGTTTATGATGATATAATAGTAATTGATGGTCAATACTATGTATTGTTTCGTATAATTTTACTATATCTGAAAAGTCACACATGGATACGTATACAGGGATAGTTTAATTTAAGTATAAAAATATGTAAAAACATAGGAAGAAATATGAATTATTAATTACATATTTAGACGACCCTTGATGAGAGTTAAAGTCAAAAATCACATGTTAGTTTTTGTATTGTTTTCATTTTGTGCTATTTACGATTCTTGTGTTGTTTTCAGTTCTTGTGCTATTTTCACTTCTTCTGAAGTTCAGGGACTGTTTGTGTTATTTTCTGTTTGTATAAGGGTTAAAGGTGTAAAATATTTGTTACAAGTTTGATAGGTCAATTTAGATATAAATAGAGTTGTAGAAGAAGGGAATTGAATTGAATTGAATGTAATTTATTTTCTATTGTAAATTCTCTTTGATTACTTTGAATAAAAGAGTTCTTCTTCTTTGATTTCAATTACTCTTTGGTGTAATGCTTACAATTGGTATCCGAGTCTAGTTTGGCTCAAGTTCTCAAAAAAGGTGATCGATTGAAGTCGGAAATAAAGAAGATGGTGTCTACAAAGTTTGATCTGGAAAAGTTCGATGGTAAGAACGATTTTGGCTTGTGGAGACTCAAAATACGAGCCCTGTTAGTTCACCAAGGTGTTGTGGATGCACACACTAAAGAGAAGAAAGATATAATGGAGAAAGCCCATAGTGCGATGATCCTGTCTCTAGGAGATCGTGTGTTGCGGGAAGTGTCGAAAGAAACTACGGCGACCGGAATTCGGTTGAAATTAGAGAGTTTGTATATGACTAAGTCACTCGCAAATGATTGTATCTGAATAAGAGGCTGTATACATTCCAAATGGGTGCTGGTAAAGCAGTTGAAGACCACACAAATGAGTTTTACAAACTCATATTGTATCTTAAAAACGTAGATGTGACTTTGGAAGATGAATATCAGACCATAATCTTCTTGGCTTCTTTACCCGAATCGTACGAGCATTTTTTTGATACGTTGTGGTAGAGAATCTCTATCTTTGGAAGAAGTTCTTGATACCATGACTTCAAAAGAGTTAAAGAAATGAACAGATGTTGAACATTAGTCGAATGACGGTCTACATGTTAGAGGTAGAACAAAGTTTATAAGTGGAAAGTCAAAAGGGCATTCAAGATCTAAATCAAAGTTCAAAAGAAGATATGATGTATGTATCTGAGAAGCACTTAAAGAAAAATTATCCCGAGAAGAAAAAGTAGAGTGACAATTCTTCTATAAAGGGGTATAACAACCATGTTTCAGAGTGTTATTTAGAAGAGTATGAAAGCTCTCATGTATTAGATATATCAGATCAAAAAAATCAAGGTGGGTGGATTCTTGATTTGGCATGTTCATTTCATATGACACCAGTTAAAGAGCATTTCAAAGATCTCAAACTAGAAGACCATAGTGAGTAAGTTGGGAGATGATCGACCCTGTAAGATTCTTGGTATGGGAACTGTCACATTCAAGTTGAAGATAGGAGTGAGATGGACGTGCATCATGTTAGGTACATTCCTAGTCTTACTAAAAGTCTGATTTCTTTAGGAACTTTTGAGAAAGATGGGTATATACAATGTTTTTAAAACGGACCGGACAGTGAACCGGACGCCTTACCGGTTCACTGGTCGGACCGGTTCAACCGGTCGGACCGTATATAAGAACCGGATAAAATTATAATTATTTTTATAAATATATGTAAAAATTACAAAAAATAAAATTTTTATAAAAAAGCCAGTTCAACCGGTCCGGTTCCCGGTCCGAACGCCGGTTCGACCGGTTTAACCGGTCTGACCACTGGTTCACTGTTAAACCGGTTTTAAGCACCGAACCGGACCAGATTGGAGTCCGGTTCCTGGTCAGGTTTTCAAAACATTGGGTATATAACCAGTCTTAAAAATGGAAAGACAAAAGTGATAAAAGAGTCTTAAGTGTTGCTAACTGGTACTAGAATGGGTAATAACACATATCTGTTAGATGGTGATGTGATCACTGGAAATGTGACTGTTGATATGACCAGTGAGGGTAGTGCTCTTTTGTGGCACAGAGGTTTAGCCGTCTAAGTGAACAACGTTAATTAAGCTCACTAAACGAAAGATCATTGATAATGTAAGAATGAATGACTTAGGGTTTTATGAGACTTTTGTTTTTGGTAAGAAGAAAAGAGTACAGCTTAGTAAAGGCAAGCATACTACCAGAGATATTCTTGATTATGTCCATTTAGATTTGTGGGGCCTGCTAGAGTTAACACTATATGTGGAGCTAGGTATTTTCTATACATCATAGATGATTACTCTAGAAGAGTTTAGGTTTATATGATTAAACACAAGAGCGATATGTTTTAGAAGTTTGTCGAATGGAAGACATTGGTTAAAACTCAGACTGGGAAGAAATTAAAAAGGCTCAGAATAGATAATGAGTTGGAGTTTTGTAACTAGGAGTTCAATGAGTTTTGTAAGAAGAATGGAGTGCGTAGACATTTTTCCATTCTAGGTACACCACAACAGAATGGTCTTGCTAAAAGAATGAACAAAACATTATTAGAAAGAGTGAGGTGTATGAGATTAAATGCTGGGTTGCTTAAAGGTTTTTGGGGTGAAATTGTAACCAGACCAACCTATTTGATAAATAGGTCCCCTTCTAAAGCTTTGGGTCTGAAAACACCTATTGAGATGTGGACTGGGGAGAAACATGATTATAGTTTTTTGAGGATGGTTGGTTTTATGGCTTATGCTCATATAAGTCAAGAGAAGCTAGATTCAAGAGCTCAAAAGTGTATCTTCTTGGGCTATTCTCAAGGTGTAAAAAGCTATAGGTTATGGAGTTTGGATAACTGTAGTCCAAGAATTATAATCAGTAGAAATGTTAAGTTTCAAAAAGGTGTTTTGTATAAAGATGTTGTTGGGAATACCAGTATACATGTGGCAGGTAAGGATCAGAAGTTTCTCATTGAGATGGAGCAGGATGATGGTTCACCTGTTGGTTCTTAAGGAGATGAGGAAGTATTCTAGAGTCTGTTGATACAACAACTAAACATGAATGCATTTATATGAAACAACTTATTGGTTATATAAAGGCTGGAGAGGAAGATAAAATATGTCTCTTGAAAAGGTTTTTATATGGGTTAAAACAGTCACCTCGTTAATGGTATAAGAGGTTTGATGAGGGCGGGCCTTGGCGCAGCGGTTAAAAGCTGTTCCTAAGGGACCAAAGGTCTCAGGTTCGATCCGTGGAAACGGCCTCCCCCACAAAATATGGGGGAAAGACCGCGTACATCTTCCCTTAAATGGGACGGACGCTCCCTGGACCCTGCGAAAACGCGGGAGCTCTTTGCAGCACCAGGTACGCCCTTTATGGGTCTTCAAGAAGTATGTATGATAGCTATGTTTATTACAGACGGCTGGGTGATGCAAGCTTCATGTATCTACTCTATGTAGATGACATGCTAGTGGCATGTAGAGATAAAACATATATGATAACCACTAAAGTGATGCTTAAAATGGAATTTGAAATGAAGGAATTGGGTGAAGCTAGAAAGATATTGGGAATGCATATTTCTAGAGATAGATCTTAGAAGAAGCTTAAGCTTACTTAGTTTTCTTATGCTAATAAGGTTTGAGAAATTATTAGATGGACTGTTGTAAGACAGTGAAGACTCCCTTAGCTGTTCATTTCAAATTATCTGCTCAAGATGCTCCTAGTACTAATGATGAGCATAGGTACATGGAGACTTTCCCATATGCAAATGTATTTGGGAGTCTCATATATCTTATGGTGAGTACACGGCCTGATTTTGCTTATTCTGTTAGTGTAATTAGTAGAATTTTGTCAATGCGTGGTAAATCACACTAGTTTGCTGTTAAATAGGTCTTGAGGCACTTAAAGGGTATTAAAGAGTGGGGATTAAACTTTAGTGCTTCTACAAAAGAAGGAAACAATTATGCAGTAGAATGTTTTGTGATGCTGATTATGCCAAAGATTTGGATAGGGGAAGATTAACAACCAGTTATGTGTTTAAAGTTCTTAGAAATGTTGTTAGTTGGAAGTCTCAGCTGCAACAAGTAGCTCTCTCAACAACTAGGTGGAGTATATTGCCCTTACTGAATCAGTGAGAGAAGAACTTTGGTTAAAAGGTCTGGTTCTGAGTTTGGTGTGAAGTTATCACATTGTGTGGTTTATTACGATAATTAGGGAGCTGTACAGTCAAAGAACACTGTGTTTCATGAAAGAACAAAAGCATATCAATGTAAGGTTATATTTTGTAAGAGATGTGATTTGTGCTAAGAAGTTAGAAGTGGAACAGATTAGTACAGATGAGAACCTGACAGATATGTTGACAAAGAGTTTGCCTGGTGAGAAGTTTTATTGCTGTATCGGTAAGCTTGGGATTGGTTGATTGATTTGATGACTTTAAAGGTGGAGATTGATGAGAGTTAATTAAAGTCAAAAGTCATATGTTTTTTGTTTTGTTTTCATTTTTGTGTTGTTATGGTTCTTGTGCTGTTTTCAGTTCCGGTGCTGTTTTCAATTCTTGTGAAGTTCAGAAACTGTTTGTGTTGTTTTTAGTTTGTATAGGGGTTAAAGGTGTAAAATGTTTGTTAGGTCAATTTGGATCTAAATAGAGTTGTAAAAGAGGGGAATCGAATTGAATTGAATGTAATTCATTTTCTTATTGTAAATTCTCTTTGATTACTTTGAATACAAGAGTTCTTCTTCTTTGATTTTAATTCTTTTTTGGTGTATTGATTACGACCATTATATTTGTGGTTTGAGTTTATTGATAGAAGTCAGAATTATTAGTCATATATACTAGACAGTTATGTATATATGTATACATGCGTCATATCTTGAATTCTTTGTATGTCTCACATGGTTCTCTCTTTTCACGTTAAGCGGCACTTATATGTGTGGTGTGTGTATATGAATAGAAGTTGAATTATTAAAGTCATATATATTAGACAGTTATGTATGTATGTGTACATGCATATATGTATACACGTATTTTATGCAGGGGTCATGATGACAGAAGACTAAAAGCATATCTAGGTTTCTAAAAGGCCCATAAATACACACTCACTTGTTGTATTACTAATACATTTATTCTTCTAAAACACTTAGTTCCTCTCTAATCATTCCTCCACCATTATTTTGCACTCATTTCTCATAACCAAAATTTTATTCTAATAAACTAATAATTTTAATATTAAAAACAAAACCTCTATCAATCAATAGCTAAGATGAGTTCTTATAGTTTTCGCGATCTTTAGGAGTACTATAAAGATACTGACTCTCTCTCTCTCTCTCTCTCTATATATATATATATATATATTACTATAAAATTGAATATAATAGTTTGTTAAATTTGTTTATTTTAATAAACTATTTATTATTTAGAATCAGACATTAAGTTTATAAAACTTCCAATATTATAAAATCTTAAATACATAAATAACTTTTACATTTATAATTAGAAGATACGTTTAACGAAGACCAATATTTATATATTATTTACCAAGTACAATAAATATTTGTATTTAAAATTGTTGAGTTTAATTATATGTGTACGACCATGTATATAATATTTATAGGCTCCTAATATAGGGACAACCACCCAAATAAATTGGTATCCCTCTATAATCGTGTATAGGTCCATAAGCAGCGTATAGGGTCGAATACACTGAAAACGAGAAAAATTCAGGGGTCTATCAGAGAGCTATACATCCCATATAATCCTATACGACCCCTATATACGACACAGATAGGGCTATACGACGCGTATAGCAAATTTCAACACTGACTACAAGGAAAAACTCAAGGGCTGTCAAAGGGGTTATACGTATAGGACTATACGACCCCCTATACGACGCGTACGGGGCAATACGACCTGAATATAAATTCGGGGTATTAATTTATAACTTTGGGATGTTTTAATATACACAGCCTGTTTATAAACTTGTATTAAAATCTAACAATTGAAGAAAAAAAATTAAAAACCTAACACGTCACACGTACTTGTTTGTAGCCATTTCTCTAAGAGACAGATGCATGCATTCATCAAAACCAACCACAAAAATGACACGTGATGACCCACCCTTGAGAGTGTGTCAAGTCCTTGTTAGGAGGCTCTAAAAGAGTCGTCTTCTAATTTGAAATGTGTGTGTATGTATGCCATCGATCCATACGTTAAACTACTATTTGTCAACCTAGCTTGTACAAACCCTACATTAATTATGTGTAGTTCACGGATGTAGCACTCTCTTTAAGATTCTTATAATGACAAATTACCATCAATGTTTTTTAATAAAAATAAACACAAAATTTGTAAAGTTGATCGATGAAGTTATATAATATCACATCGTCATTCATAATTTCCAACAAAATAAGTGAATTCAGTCCATTATGTAAGGTATCAACCACCTTGTAGTATAATGGGATTAAGGTGTTAAAACACGATGATCTCCCAAGTGGTAAAAGTTCATTGTAAACAATATGGTGTAGGGCTCAAAAGTGTTGTGTGAGTTCACCGTTCAAAATAAAACACTACTATAAGGATCTATTTTACCTCTTAAAATCATAATAATATTTATTAAAAATATTACATCTTGGATTAAGATCATTTACTTTCTTATTACATGTCTCAAAATATTTTTATGCATTTCACTACTAGAAAAATCGCAAAAGATGACGCGCATTGCGCGTCATCTTGGGGGTCAGATGACGCGCAAATGCGTGTCAAGGAAGGGGTAGTCATAAATGATAGATGACGCGCATCCGCGCGTCATCTGTTTATGACGCGCAAAAGATGACGCGCATTTTATGACGTGCAAAAGATGACGCGCAATGCGCGTCAAGGAAGGGGTAGTCATAAATGGCTAGATGACGCGCATCCGCGCGTCATCTATGAAATTTTATGACGTGCAATAGATGACGCGCAATGCACGTCATAAATTTATCTGTTTTTTTAAATAATTTTTTATTTTTAATAAATTTACATGCTTTTTTATATAACAAATTGTCCAATAACACCAAAAGCGAATCTATTTAATTACCAACAAAATTTACAAAAGTTGTTACATAATATCAACTACAAAACAAATTCAAATTCATTGCAATACAAATACAAGTTCAAATATTTAATCATATGGCCTACATATAAATGAAATTCTAAGGTACTTCAATAGTTTCTTCCTTTTCTGTACCATTGCTTGTAGACCCTTTCGAGAGTGCTTATCCTGTATAAATCAAAGATCTGCAAATGTGAACTTTATATTACTATCTTAGACAACATTCAAGACTAATGGAATCTGAAACAAGATTATAGGTCAAAAGATGTTACATATTACTGTCTTGAATTGATGAGTTCATGAACCCTTTTGAGAGGAACTAGTCAAGAGCGACTGTATTTTATTTCCTGTCAAAAGGGAAAAACAACCAAATTAATATTTATCTTTGGGTCCTCTATAAAGAGGCTCTACTTTATGCTAGCATTCTACTAAATAAGTGGCATACATATCAAGGTCAGAAGCATCAAGGTAGATCAGCGGTGCTCAAGTCAAAACTGTTGCAGACTTCTGCTTCTAAATGGTCACCCGGATTATTTATGAAACAATTACAAGGAAACTGGTCATCAAATGGGTCAAATTCGTTAAAGGCACCAAAGTGTATTTTTTCTACATAAACTTCCTAAATCATATTGACCAGATGCATTAGACTATTACCAAAAACAATATAATTAATCTAGTAACATTCGACATGTTAATTGCCAGTAAGACACTAAAACCTTTGACAAAAATGTACTGGTCAACCCAACCCAACACCGACCTGTTATGACAATTACCCGTTAAATCTGTTACCCAGCCCGCCCATTTTGCCATATCTATGACAACTTGATTGTTTTCAATACATAATATACTTAAGCACTTACTAAAAAAATCTTGGCATGCTCTGAAAAACCATAACTGAACTAAACTAACAGAAAAGTACTTTTCCTGTTCTTCACATATATGGTAGATCTTCAATTCCAAAAGTAGGGTAAGCTCTTGAGAAACTAATGCTAAAAATACCCCAGTTTTGGAAATAACAAGTAACTTAGCTTGGGTTTCAAGTGTGAGAACCATGTACTGTTTTTAAAACTAGAACCAGGCAGAATAACATCCAGAGAATCACATCACAAACAGGTGATAAGCCTCGTTCTATCAAGCATCAAAGCAGTATAACACAATAATCAATCAAATAAGCTTTATTAAGGAATTACCAAGAAATGCAGTTGGCATGACTAATTGGGTATTGTTATCCGAAATATATGTTAAAAAAAAAGACAGCTGCAATGGAGATTCCTGTATCAAGAGAGCAAACCCAAACAACAACAATATCAAAAACACCATATCAATCACACAGGAAAAAAAATACTGCAATGGACGTTGAAGTGTTCTAAAAATTAGATCAAAATATAACAAAACAAGTGATACCTTGATATCGAAAGGGTCTGAAAATGACAACCCTAATTTTTGAATCCACCTAACTACTTTATAGAATTATGATTCTTGTCCATGTCGATAAAATTGTTAAGTAAATATGTTATATAACTTACCTGTGATATCAAGAAATTAAAGTGGTGAGAATGGGATGTTACCTCCTCTATATCAAAGTGAAGATGGTTTACTGATTCTTGTCCATGTGCTATATTCATCTTTCCACATAACATAACGTGAGACACAAAGTGAAGATGGTTTACTGATTCTTGTCCATGTGCTATATTCATCTTTCCACATAACATGCTCTATTTCTAATTTGCTCTAGTCTTTCGATTCTTCCAGTGATCCGGGCCACCATCAACAGAAACAGGAAAAATCAAGAAATACATAACCAAAATCAAGTATATTGAAGTAATTAACAAGATAAAATAACAAAGCTTCATATTTCTTTCCAAGTCAGAGACTGATAAAACATTAGAGCACTGAATGTGTGCATCTGTCGATCCTGCACGATATAGAAATGCAAATCCAAGACCATATCGACATCTGCGGAACTTATGAAACTGAGCTACAGCAGCTGTTACCTGGATAAGAAGTAGCAATGGATTCAAACCAAGACAAATCTCATGAAGCATATGGCAAATTTCATTTATTCGCAACCACGATGATGCAAGAAGCAATCAAACTTCTAACAAAGGATTGAGCAGGCACCAAGACAGAAGGTATCTGTAGAACACTGACTGCAAGACATTGAGCTTGTAACAACCAGCACATAGCCACATAGGCACACATACCCACCACAGCAGCGACAAGATCAACTCCGCACGGTATTGACTTACAACGATTTGACATGCTATATCATGAAGAGACGTGAATCGAACGTACATCTATATCGAATAGGACTGTTTAAGAATTTAAACAAAAGTACCTTCAACTGGTGATAAGGAAATACGCAACTTTGATGGTGCTTGATGGTTAGTTGTTGATTTGCCATAATCTTGACTACGAACAGGCACTGCTAATGATCCAACATACAGACACAACCAACACAGAAACAGTCACACACACCAGAAGGAGAGATCCCAGGCAACCCTGTGCGATCTCCCCCAAAACAAAAATAAGATCTTTTATTAAGATGGGTGACCTGCCATGTGAGCGCACCCTACATGGCAAAGGCCAAATGACAGAGCATAATACAGGACCCCTCCTAAAAACGGTATCCATAGCTTCCATTTACAAACTCTACATAAACCTGGTTACGAATAAGCATACTTCAGTTCCCACATCATACCAAACATCATATTTCCACCCCAGGTCAAACTGGATCAGTAACGATGATTCTGATGATCAATAGAAACGGATCAAGAGGTTACCAGCTGAGTTGATCAAAACTGAATTACGTGGATCAGTAATTTCCACAGTATCCCAGAAAACCTGCAGCCATACACGGACAAAAAAAAACCAATCAAAAACTTCTAAGATTAACAAAATATTTACAGCTAGATGATAACATCTCAGACATTTACTAAATTCAGCTGCAATTGCTTTATACCTGTAAAAATAACTGATGAGCAGTGCTAGTTCAAACCACAACACAATCTTTAAGAACATGACATTCACGAGCAGCCATGACATCAGATGCTTGGGGACGCAACAATGAAAGCTGTTAAAGACCAAGATTGAACGGCACCAAGATAGCAAAGCGGTAGAAAGTAAACTACAAAAAAGGGACTTTGAAGCAACCAACACATGGACACATAAACACCGGAGCCACATCACACACAAAAACATCCAACATCTTCAGGAAGACCACTTTCCAAAATGATATCTAGTTTGATTTAAATAACCAACATTGTTCAGGTTGAAACCTGAATTTCAAGAAATACATAACCAAAAGATGATAACTACTGACCGATTGAAGATGGCTGCGGCGGTGGGTGGCCGAGCGGCGGTGAGGGCTGGGGTGAGGTCGATTGAGGCTGGATGAAAGTCAATTGGGGCTGGGTTGAAGTGTCGATTGGGGCTGTGGGTGGCGGGTCGATTGGGGTTGCGGGTCGATTGGGGCTGCGGGTCAATTGGGGCTGCGGGTTCGAAGGGTCGATGGTGGTGGTGGTGGTGGGGGGTGCGGCCGGCGGTGGAAGGTCGGCGGTGGCAGTGTGGTGGTCGCGACCGGCGGTGGAAGGTCGGCAGTTGGCTGCGGCTCGATTGGGGCTGCTGGTCGAAGGCTCGATGGTGGTGCTGGGGGTTGCGGCCGGCGGTGGAAGGTCAGCGGTGGTCGCGACGGCGGTGGATGGTCGGCGGCGGCAGGCGCGTCGGCGGTTGATGATCGGAGGTTTTAGGGCTCGATTGGGGCTGCAGGTTTGAGGGAAGCGGGAGATATTTGGAATGAAAGTCGCGCTAGCTGCTGATGATATGTTATGAAAATTTTAAAAAAATGACACATTAAGATGACACGCAAAAATGCGTGTCATCCTTTCTAAGAAAATTTTAAAAAATGACAAATAATTTATGATACGCGTAAATGCGCGTCATCTTTTTCGCGCGTCATCTTTCGCGCGTCATCTATTAGCAGTTTCTAGTAGTGTTTACTATAACAAAATTCTACATTAAGATTATAATTTTATGTTGTGGGGGAACTTAAATACTTTATCAGAGGCATAAATTTGATTTAGTTTACGGTAAACCGTATATTATGTATTTATGTATGATATATATTCAATATACAATAAAGATATATATATTTTAGATAGAAAATATGGTATATGTCAATTTTTGTGGAGCCGTAGCCCTCACCAGTTCTAGAAAGCTCATAATGTTCTAATTTTATTTTCATATTCTTTATTTTTTTCTGTACACTACAAGGAAGAAGATCATTAGCGAAAAACATTTGTCGCCGCTATTAGTAGGAGATTTCGCCGCTATTAGTATTAGCGGTGACATGTCGCCGCTAAAAAGTCACCGCTAATGGTTCGTCGCTAATGGAAACTTAGTCGCCGCTGAAGAGTCGCCGCTAAAGGTGTCACCGCTAATGACTTTTAGCGGCTAATAGTATTAAAGGTGTCGCCGCTAATAGTTAATTTTTAATTTAATTTTTTTATTATTTTTAATTTTCCATTTTTATAAACCGAATAAACCTGTGTACAAATAAACCCAGATTTCCAGATTTTCCAACAACACAAATAACATATCCAACAAATAGTATTAAGAAGTACAATACGAGATTTAACAATACGAAGTACAATACGAGGTTTTACAATACGAGGTTTCCCAACAGCACAAATAACCGCTATCCTATTCATCGTCCTCGTCCGAATCATCATCTTCATCAGCTTGTGGTGTATCTTTTTGAGAGGCAATAAGTTGCGTAATTTGCGACATAAAGTTTGTATTTTGAAAAAAACTTGCGATTTGAGCCTACAAAACAAAACATACATTATAAGTTGTTGTATTTTGACAAAGTATAAATTATAAGATCAGACATACAACTTTAAGTATATAATGTGTAACTTCTATCATTTGATCTATTTCAACCAAATGTACATAATTCAACTTCAATTTACACATTTTAACCCGTTTTAACTCAAATTAGCATGGTTTTACTTATCAAGTGTGTTTGTGTAGTAGCGGCGACGGAAAATGCAGCAGCGGCGACGGTGATGGGTGACGTGGTGCGGGCGGTGGCTGGTGCTGGTAGGATGGTGGTGGGCGCGGGTGGTGGGTGGTGGCTGCTCGGTTGCAGGCGCGGGGGAGAAGAGAAGGCGGATGGGGTGGCTTGTTGTGGCGAGTGAAGAAGGAGGTGGAGGTGGCCGCGGGTGCGGTGGTGGTGGACTGGTCGGATGGTGGTGGTCGCGCGCGGGTGGTGAGCAGCAGTTGTGGCGGGAATTGTGGTGGTAGGTTGGAGGGAAAGTGAAGAAGGGATGATAAGAAACGCGTATATCCAATTACCATTAGCGGCGACGCGTCGCCGCTAAAGGGTTACAGTACGATTTAACAGGAGTCGTTCGATGTAATTGATTATGGACGGCTAGATGTGGCTCAAAAAATGAACGGTGGATCGCAATCTTTAGCGGCGACAAGTCGCCGCTAAATCCGTCGCCGCTAAATCCTTCGCCGCTAATATCTGTCGCCGCTAAAGGACTTGTCGCCGCTAATATAGTCGCCGCTAATACGCGTGTTTCTTGTAGTGTACCAACGAAATTTGGTAATCGCAAAAATCAATAGCTAATTTTAAGGAAAAAAAACTATCATCATTAGCGACAAAACTCGCCACAATATACTAAGTTACTGATTTCATGAGTAATCCCAATTTTGATTTTTAAGCAATTGCACTTTTTTTACTTATACATGTTACAAATAGATTTCCATTGCAGAAATATATTGCAAATCGGGTCAGCGACGTCTCTAGCAATTCAACGCTTTTGGTAAAAAAAAAACACACCCTCTTCTCGTTAGTGATAGCTACACATTTCTTTCGAGACCAAACATGTGTTAGATATTCTAGTTTAATAGATTATATCATCATTATCATAAGATTTATCAACAAATCAAGATATTTAAAGTACACGTTTATTTGAGTTCATTGTAATTTCGATGCGTGATCCAAAGGCTAGAGCTCCTTATTACTAGGGTCGAGCTTTTTTCATTTTCATATAAGGTAATTCACTAAAAGTACATTAAAATGTGATTTTCTCAAAATTTCAAATGTGAAATTCAGACTAAAATTGGCTCCAATTTAAGTGAATTTCGAATTCAAAGAGACTCTTCCCGAAAGGCAATCTTGAATCAATTTTCAGCCAATTCACTACACATGCGAATTTTTCATTTCGGTCTTTGCTCCTGGTTCGGAATCCACACACACAAACATACTTGATCTTGATTATATAGTGAGTTTTATCTGGTTAATGTATTCAAATTGAACCATCAAATAACTTTAATTTGAAACACGACTTTCATTTCATCCAAATGTTATATATTTGGTTTAATACGTAGAAAATATAAAGATGGTTAAAAGCTTCTAAACATGGAAAACTTTACTTTTGAGCAAAATATAAGGAGCACTACATATTTTTAAATCACACTTTGGGGATTCTGAAGAAAAGGTTTAAAGAAATTGGCTTAGAAAATTTATAGAAAAAGCAACGAATGTCCCTACTAACGTCTAATCAAACTTTTAGTTGAGAGATTATAAGTAATTTAAGTTAAATGCGCCTTTTAAACTATTTTTATTTTCCATACCTCCATAAATTTAAAAATATTCTCTTTAAAGATTGTTATTTAATATATATAACGCCCTCAATATGTCAAATGAAATACTATTGTTTTTTCCTTTTTGTTTATTTTGTCTTCTTGTTAGTCTTTTTATTTATTCTTCTTATTTTACTACTATTGGCTTCATTATTAGTTTTATATATATATTTTTCTGTTTTTGATATGCACATATATTACATTAACTCAATAAAAAGTACATAACATATATTTTCAAATTTCGATATATCATTGTAACACTCTTAATTTATCAAGACCTAACTGTCGCAACACACAATATAATAATTATTTTTGTTTTCTCTTATAATTTTTAAATAAAATGTTTTAACGCTAATGCTTTCATGCACTTCAAATCTATACATCCTTGTCTCTAGTCAAAGATAAATAAATAAAGATATGTATAATTTGAAAAAGACCAGTAGTAAGTACTTGATCGTTCAAATCTTTATATACGATAAAAATAATAAAGAGAAAACATGTCACTCTTTGGTGTATCCTCATCCGTTTTCACTAATCTATTTCTAAATAATGATATTAATATTAATGATATTAAATAACAATAAAATAATAAATATATTTTTAGATATAATATAACAATGATACTATATAGATTATATATTTAAACTAATTAAAATTTATAATGATTTAATAAACCATATTAACCATGTTATGTATGATTTCTAAGTTAGTTATATAATACTGTTTAAATTTATAAGACATTTATAGTCCATTCCACCATCCACATCCCTATAATTAAATTAAAAAAACACTATTTTCTTAAATTTACCTATCTTTTTCTAAAACATTTCACGTCTCACTTCACATATCTATCATCATCTTAATTACTTATTTATTTTTTTTCTGCTACTCATTCACTTATAAAATATTAATAAAACATATGAAAGATGAATAGTGAGCACTCATTTTTAGAATAAAGTTGTTTTCTTTTTAAAATATGGGATTAGATATAAGGTTCCATGAAGTGAATGTTTTAAGTTTAGGATGAAGATGAGGATATGTTTTAAAAGTTTAAGGATGAAGATGAGGATGAGGGATGGGAATAAAATACTCAACTCATTATGTAACGGTGAGAGTTAGTTTTATTATGACCCAAAATAACCAGTCTAATTGTTAGATGGGCCAATGGGCTTACTTTTGTTATTATTTATGAACTTGTATGAACTTGTAAATTGTAATGTTATCCTAAAAATAGTCTTTCTACAAATTATTTACTATACTTATATTTTAAGACAATTTATTTCAATTTCATTTAATATATTAAATTCCTTCAACATATAAAATGAAATGATTGTAGTAAAAAACTATTTTAATATATTACCTCATCTAAAAATCTACGTACCTATGATTTCTTGTTTCTAAATAATGACTTGTAGCTTTTAATCAAAATCTGATAAATGCAATTCAATACTTTACAAAGAAAATATATACATATGGTTTTGATAGATTTAAGAGTTTGCCTATATTTAGAAAAAAGGATGGTATGTTATTTTAGAAGAGTTTGGGAAATATAATTTATAAAATTGGTTTAGTAACTTTTTTGTATTCTTTTACATGTTAAGAGAGAGTAATTTACCAAAAGAAAGTTTAAGGACTTTTTTATACAAGATAAAAAAAGCAAACTAGTTTTTTTAATGATACTACTAAATAAATGTAATAAGAATAACTCATAATTGAAATTTGTGAAGACACTTCTCATGTGGTTATTAGTTTACGTCTTAATGAGGGTTCTTAAATTAGGTTAATACATGTTTAGTATCAACCAATTTTATAGAACCAATGTCCAAAACTTCAATAGGAAGCACTAACAATTAGCATTAACAATTAGCATTAACAAACAGTCCTAAGAGATGGGTTAAAAGATTTCATTACAGTTATGTCTTTTTAGATTTATAAACTCAACTTATAAATTTATTGCATGCTAGATACTTTATTATAATTGAATTAGGGAAATTTTAGGCGCACCGTAGATAATTTAAAGAAAAACCGATTCAAACCGTGACATATGGCCAAACCGTGACATATTGGGCTTCAAAATGTTCTGCACCTCGGATTAGGTTAATTATTAGGAGTGGGTTTCTTGGTTTTGGTGGTGTATATGTCATGTTTGGCAAACCGTGACATATTGGGTATATTTAATAT